>JAGXCT010033157.1:0-14918 GCA_022495035.1 Philopotamus ludificatus | reverse complement strand
CTAAACATTTGACTAAGTAATACGTTAATTTTAAAAACAAGATGTGAAATTTATTAGAGTCAATTTTCCTAATTTTTTCACGTAATATAATCGAATATTACTCCAAACTTTAATACTGCGATAGTTTTAACGATAGTAGGCGTGTTATTAATTTTAATCGAAAATTTTTAAAGATATTTGGATGGTTTTGAAAAGAAAATGTCTTGGATTTTTTCGTGATAATTTTAATGGAACAATTTTCAGTCCAGACTAAAACGCTATATAAATATTCTATATTGTTATGTTATAAAACTTGAGATATTAAACATCAGTTCGAAAATAAAAATAAGCCTCTATATGACGAGCATACAATTTTTGGGCAAAACACGAGATTTATTTGAAAATATGACTATTAGGAGTCCTTATGTCACCTCAAATGTCACTTTTGTTACAACTTTTTGTATTTAATTTCGATTTCCGGTGTACTCAAGAATTTGTCTGTAGAGGATTAATTTTTCGTGTGACCCTTTTAGCAATACTTATTCGTTGATTCTTGCTTATTCCCGAGAAAAAAATCCAGATGGAGATAATCTATGTTAGTAGGATCATGTTGATATATTTTTTTTACTTTAAAAATACACGGCATGTGGTGTATACCTATATTTATTTATTTTTTTAATTTTTGATTAAATTCATCATAAGTTTTAAGATCTTACGTATGAAACGTATTTTGTTAATGGAAAGTTTTATGTGAACCGCACAAAAAGAGACTTAAGCGTACATAACACAATTTACAATTCAATGAGCGTAGCTCTGAAAATAGAATCTTCATGGAGAATAAAATAATGGCATATGTACATATGTAATGAGCGTTAAAACGCGACATCTCGTGGGAAAGATGCTCGTTAGACACTGCCTAAGGTCAGAATATTCCATTGGAGATCATACGGTAAATATTTATGAAAAAATATTTGTAACAGTCTATGTATTGGTTTATAAAAAAATAAATTTAGCACTAACCTGTATCTAATTTCTACATCGTTTTCGTTGTCTACCCTCAGCGGTCCGTATCTTCTTTCGGCTAGCCTCCGTCGTCTCTCAAGCCACAGTCTCTTTTGTTCCTCCTGGTGTTCCTCCTCAACACCGAAAAATAAGGCAGTTTCTCTTTTTACATAATTCTTGATCTGCTCTTTTCTGGTGAGCGATCTTGTGACGGGCCTCCGCTGGGGTGACGGGGAGCGCGAGGGGGGATCTGGTTGCGGGGGTTGCGACGTCGGGGGCGGAGACTCCACGTTGGCAGGGACGTTCACTACGGCGCTGGGACTGCCGCCATTCCCCGGTCCCATGTTGGAAGGCTGAGGGGTGGGACCGAGGTTGTTTCCTATCGACGCTACCGGCCTCCTGAAATAAAAGAAAAAACAAATATAAATAATACATTCACAAAGAATAACAACGATAAGCAAAGTTTTCCCCCAAGTATGATTTCGGAATTATGTTGTTGTTGGAAAAATTGATTTAAACATACATACGAATGCAAGCAAAAGCGAAAGGAGAGCCACAGGTCCGGAAACTTAACCCATTACGGAGAAAGGTATCGATCCACTTAGAGCAATGAAGGAACTTTCAGCTCAAAGACGACAAAAGGCTTTCACTGCATTGCAAAACGTACATATTTAACAATAACGCACATTTGACCCAATAAACAAATTAATGGGTCAATCTTGTATTTATTTATATATCATAAAAAAGTAGTAATATAATATATAAAAAATATAAAGTATGCAGAAATAAATAGTTAAAACACCATAGGATTTTATATATATTGTATATAATTATATGAAATTATATACAATATATATAAAATCCTATGGTGTTTTAACTATTTATGTATATAATTATATGAAATTATAAAATCTTATAAAAGATCAATTAAATGGCGATATTTAAAATAAAATATATTCACATAGTTGGTCAAATGGTGGAGCAAAGTAATAGCTTTTGTTACCGGAGAGTGTCCGAGAGCACCTGTCTTCACATTTGGCAGAAGAAAGTGCACAAGCGAACATGCTCGATGGTAGTGAGATGGTGCCCATAAGGGCATCTCGCAAAGTACAAGGGGGTTATATACTGAGCCAAACAGCTAGAAGAAATGCTTAGCCAAGTAGATAGACCTTCTTTTCTCGAGGTTTACATACCCTAGGCAACCCTGTACCCCTGCGCTGGGGTATAAACTTGAGTAGAATCCAAATTCCCTCATGCAGGAATTACTTTTGGATATTCTCTAAACTGAGGGAATTCGAGGGATCATAAGGCGGTCATTTAATAGAACCTGATTCGAGAAAGCTCCGAACCAATGTATCGTATAGCACTCTTGTATCTAAGGTTTATATATATTCTGATACATGTAAACTAATCTTTAACTTGGGATCAAACAAAATACCCAGATCTTTAACACACGATTGCTTAGGAAGAGTTACGTTTCTAAGTCTGTAATTAAAGATGATGGACTCCTTTGATCTAGAAAATGTCATTGTTTGACATTTATCAATACTTAATAGAATACGATTTGTGTCTGCGAAAAGTGAGAATTTACAATTAAGTACCCGAGGAATGTCATTTATGAAGAAAATAAATAATAGATGTCTTAAATTTGAGCCCTGCGGAATAACGGAAGGTGTATTGTAAGCATACGACGTTTGGGAGTCGTATGTCATATATTGCTTCCTCTCTGTAAGGTAACATGAAAAGAAACGTACAAGAATATTCGAGAGCCCAAATCTATCTAGTTTCAAAATGAGTCTAGCAATAATAAATAAATATAAATTTGCATATCGGATTCGATGCAATAAATAAAACTCATCGATGGATAATCAACTAATTGTATATTCCACTCTCCGACCACTAAACTCATTTCCATTCAATTTCCATACCCTCGCAACTAACTGATTACATTTCATTCCGAATTGAATTACATCAATAGATTCGGCGGCAGCATTTCGAGAAGAATTTTTCACTCCTTATCCCCACCACGGCCGCTTTGTCAAAACTTGACACATAAAACTCTTAAGGGATAAACGTCAATTTCCTCTTTCAGGGGCAATGGAGGGCTAAATTGCCAGCTGAAAAGGCTCATTTGTCCCAGCGAAAAAACTCATACAATTGAAAGTCACTATGTAACCAATACAACCAATACACGTAGTATCGTGTATTGGAATATTTTAATTTCCCTCAATTATTCTTGGAATCATACCGTTTGATATAAGCAAGTATTTCGAGAACACGAACCCTCTAATATCTGAAACACGTGAAATAATATAATAACGCCAAAGACTCACTAAAAATAAACAGATTCGAGGAAGAAATAATCCCAAATTCCATGAAGTAAAATCGATGTTCATTTATTGAATTAATACATAATTTGTTTTCATAGCAAAAAAAAGTATGAATATTCGTGACAGAAAATAATAAATTGTTGAAATACATTTTTCTGTATACGCACAAAAATTCTCGAAAATGGATTATGACGCGCTCCTTGTACGACCTTCGCGATTAACAAAGAAAATGGAAACAAAATTTCCATTTTCATTTTTTAGAGTGGAAAATAATCGAAGATGACACGTCATCTATTCAAATTCCATTTTCCATTACTCACATTTAAAATTGTTCTGTAGCTTGTTCGAAAATAGAACAACAAAAGCTTTCAAAAACTTAATCCAAAAATGAAATATCTAATTACAAGTATAAATGCGTAATTATCCGAACGGTGTCACAATAGAGATTTTTCATGTGATCGAGTTTACCCTTGGCTGACCTCGAATGTCCTTCTCGGTTGGGAAAACCATAATTGGGGGTGAGACTAAAGCTCCAACTAGACGAAGAAACAGTTTCCATCGAATATTACGTATCAGCAATATTTTATGACCTTCCACATGCCATCGCATTAATAATAAGGGTAATTTAAAAATAAACATTGTTTATTTTAAAATAACTAAATTAAAATCATACATTGCACACATTTCCTGTATAGATATATTGTTTAAATAAATGTAGCGTGGACAATGGTTTTTATTTTATTGCATTCGGTCATAAAACTGAAATATACGTGCATCCGGAGGATGTGCAGTAGCATGCCCCCATAAAAAGTACAACAATACATTTGATATACACCCGTCCCCCGATTTACGCGATTATTTCACTGTAACGCGGTCAAGAATTAATATATAATCAGTAACGGCTCTTGGGTAAAATATTTGGGGTTGCTGCAAAACATTAAATATGTTATTTAAATATAAAAAATAAGGTGAGTTTAAAATACTTAATAATATAATCACAATAATAAAATAAGTGACAAACAGCACGTGACTCAAAGAAGCTGTGAGTCAGTATGACTGCACTGTGTTGCAGCGCGAGACAGCGCTTAACAGCGACACCCCGCTACCGACTCGCATCCGTCCAATACCCGACGCTGGTAGCGCTGACAAGCAGACAGCGCTCTTGCACTGCATCGCGCGGAGTAACACTGCCCGCGTAGCCACTGACCAGATTAAAATTATATTTTCTTTCAATTTGGTTGGGGGTGCTGCAGCTCCGTAGTGTATATTGGAAATAGCCGCCCCTCTATTTGCGAGTCTGGTAAGACACATACGCTCAGTGAGTGAGTGACTCATGGTGATTATGATGATAAAAGTTAAACGAAAAGTAATGACAATTTTTTATGGTGTTTTCCATCAGTTTGTCACCAACTGCCATCGAGTAAACGGGTAAAATTTGATATAATTTTGAAGTGCCACAGATTAAGGTTACGAGGAGACTCATTTGCATTTATTTATGTTATTTTTTGTCAAAAGAAGCTACCGAGACCATCGAAATTTATGTAGATGTCTAAAAAAAACTATAAAGTGCTATAGATAATTGTTAGTAAAAATTTAAATTCGTGATAGGATCAACCGATCCGTCACGGCAAATTGAAAACATTCGCGTCGTCCAAAGGTGGTCTATTTACTATGGAAAATAGACCCCAAGCATTTCAAGTCAAAATATTGATAAATTCTTTATCAATATCTCGAATTTTTAAAAAAAAAATGGAGTTTTCTAAGAATAAAAATAGTTATTCTTGACATGCTTCATAATTTGGTCGATATTTTTGATTTTTCAACTAATTAATATGACGCGTAAATGAGAAGCGAACTCGGTGATGTCCAATCGCAGACTGAGGAAACACCAGCGGTAGACGGACTGCCAAATTCTCGCGGCACGTGTCACTAGTATACGTTTCACTTGGCACATCGTACGGGATGCGAGCGAGAAAAAACATCGCGCCCATTGCAACAGCAACGAATATTGTTGTTTTTATTTTTTTTCCATAATTGCGAACAATTAATATCAATGATTATTTATAATATTAATTCTTTAGACTTTTTAGACAAATACAAAAAGGTTGTGACATGTAGGATTTATTTTAAACTAGTTATTCGAGAAAAATCAAAAACTTGGGGTCCCAAATAGACCCGATCGGCATTGCTAGGTTAAACGATAAACTAATTTCAGGAAAAACTCTAAAACTGGGTAATTACGCTTTAAATTCATAGGTAAAATCAAACTAGAAAGGAATTGTCACACGATCTCTAATGTCCCTGATCAGCAGTACAAGACTATTTGAAAAGGATCGGTAAAAAAATAGACGAGGAATTTAGGTACCGCACAAACCTTCGCATCTATTCGAAGGATAACCATTTGTTCGTTCCTCTTGTTTATTTGAGACTGATTTCTGAGTACCAGTTTCAACCCCACGACCGTTATTAACCGTGAAAAACATACTTCTTTGATGGGATATTTTTACGCAAAATTCATTATGAATTATTAAAACCTGGAAAAAAAGTTACAGCTGAATTTTATTGAGCCCAATTAGATAGAATGTAGTCGAAACTGTTAAAAAACGCTTATACTGCAACATGACAACGCAAGGCCACACGCAGCTAGAATCACACAGAAAAAAATCCGGGAATTTCATTTAGAAATTCTACAGGATCCACCATTCATCAGTTATTGCGCTTTTAGGTTATCATCCTTTTTAATCTTCAGAACATTCACTTTGAAATAAAAATTTTACTTCAATATAAGACCCAAAAGAATACTCGGATTTAGTTTTTGATAAAAAAAAAACTCTACAATTTCACAAAAAAAATTACCTGAACTTTAAAAAAAGATTACAGAGAACAATAGAAATTATCTTAATAAAATATTTACTTTCATGTTAAAAAAAATTGACATTACTTTCCGGTTTACCTAAAATGTATTTCCATTTTTTTTAAATAATAAATAAAATTATAAAAGCTGGATTTTCATTTTTTTTATAAATGTATATTTTTATTCATGGTATTTATATAATTAAAAAAATAAAGCGTATTATGATAATAATATCTGAGAAAAGCGTCTGCCGCTGACGTTTACGACCGGCCGGAATTAGTACTCGAAATAATCCGAAGCCGTCGGTGTTGCAAGGAATAAAATTTCGAATCATCAATGACAATTATTCGAGATGATTTTTTTTCCAAAAATATACAATACCCGAGCACAAATTCAATTTTAAACGATACGACATTAGCCGCGTGTACGAAATTTATCGGGCTGTTTACTTTTCGCAATGTAATATTACGTTCTCGGGGAAAATGCGTTAAACGAACCGCTGGCTGTCGCGAAAGGGTGAGTTTTTAATAACCCCGCTCGGGGTTATAAAACAATGAACGGAAAGCAAAAATAAAAGCGCAGAAAATATTGCCCAATTTGAATATGTAATGTCGGGGTGGGGGTGGGCCCGATTCAACAACGGACAATGTAAATTTCCCAACGGCAGAGTGCAGCAGCGGCGATCCTCGTTCCCAATTGTGGCAACACTGAGCGCGAATGTCAACAGAATTTTAAAAATGGCGCCCTGTTTGCGCATTTTCCGCAATAATGCATATATAAATTATGTTGAATGCATGGTTGAACACACGTGCATAATGTGAAATTTATGATGTTTGTCCACAGGTTTATATTGTTCGCATATATTCTATTTTGGCTAATACGGGTTAGACATATTTATTTGTAATTCAATGATATAATATGATAAATCAAAATATAATACAAACTAGGTTATTATATAAAGTTAATTGTAACTGGGTAAAGATAATACAAACATATTATTTAGAATAAAATAAAATATAAGACATATTTTATTATTACTACCCTTAAAACTAGGAAATACGGATCCAAGTGGCCAAAAGTTACATTATTTTATGATAATGTGAAACTATGTGTATGTAATAAGCTTAATAGCTTTTGATTTAGGCAAAATTAGCTCCAGTTAACCCTGTTATAGCGCTGAGATAAGAATCACGCTATAGAAACCGTCTCTACTACGAATAGGCACCGATAGAAAATTGGGGTTTAGGTATTTTTAATGGTATTTTGTAAATTGAACGAGATTTATACAGGTTTTTTACATCAAATTACGATCATAGTTATCTAATGCAGTGCTTCCCAAATTATGGGCCGCGGCCCTCTGGAGGGTCGCAGGATTCCTCGCGGAAAAAATCAGTACAAAGTACAAATATTCATTTATAAATATTTTTCCACATAGCATATTTAAGGAATTTATATATTTAAGTCTGTTAAATAATAACACATATGAGAACATATTTATATACACAACAACAAAAGGAATAGATTAATCCATTTAAAAAAAATATTCAAGTTATTAATGAAGAATTCATCAATATCTCGACTTGAAATGGATGGAATAAAAAAAAAATTAGAACAAATAAGAAAAAAATAAGGACAAATAAAAAAAAAATAAAAAAATTAGAAAAAAATAAGAATAAATAATAATAAAAATAAAAAAAATAAGAATAAAAAGAAAAAAATCAGAATAAATAAGAATAAAATCAAAATAAATAATAACAAAATGAGAATAAATAAGAAAAAAAATAAGAATATAAAAGAAAAAAATAATGACAAATAAGAATAAATTAGAAACAAGATTATTTAGTATTTTGTGCACAGAGATGTATCTAGCGCACGGAGTTTCACTGCATCATAGTGAAGCACGATCGCCATCTCGCGGAAAGGTTTTAAAACGATTTTGTGCTGAATATAAATATGTGTACACCTATCCCTCGATTTACACGGAACTTAATAATTTTATTTGTTCGTGCGCCCACTGTAGGTATGCATTCCACTGTAGGTGTGCATTCTACTGTAGGTATGCATTCCACTGTAGGTATGCATTCCACTGTAGGTGTGCATTCTACTGTAGGTATGCATTCCACTGCAGGTATGCATTCCACTGCAGGTATGCATTCCACTGTAGGTATGCATTCCACTGTAGGTGTGCATTCCACTGTGGGTGTGCATTCCACTGTAGGTGTGCATTTCACTGTAGGTGTGCATTCAACTGTAGGTGTGCATTCCACTGTAGGTATGCATTCCACTGTAGGTATGTCTCTTCTTGCCATTCGGCGTTCATCCTGACTTGAAAATAGAGAAAGAGTAATAGATGCTTAGATTATATAGCATAAATGGTGTTTCGCCAATAAGAACCATTAAAAAAAATAAAAACTCTATTAGAAAGAGTGTAGCAGCTAACACTACGAATACGAGCACAACTTCATATACCAGAGATATTGCAATGGAAAACATGGAGAAGGCCTTTATGATTTGGATAGATGCCCAAACACAAAAACGGATGCCAATTGATACCAACGCTATTACAAATAAAGCATTGCGGATTTACGAAAAATTCAAAGAGAAGTTACCATCCCTCTTTATCTGAAAAAAGCAGGCTTACAGCAAGTCGTCATGGTTGGTTCGGAAAGATTCAAATCAAGACACTCTACAGGTGAACTGGCATCTGGCGATATAGATGCAGCGCAAGAATATCCAACAAAAATTTTGCTGGAAATTTTGCCATCAATTCATATGATTCCAATCGTAGTTTCTAACGTATGGATGAGTAAGGGTTATTTTGAAAAAAAAAGATTTAATTAATAAAAGAATATAATTTGGCTTTAAAGAATAATTTTGTGTTATTTATGTATTTTAAAACAATCAAATTCGCGTTTTTTGTGTACTTTCTGATTTTATTAACGGGTTTACTGAAAAATATACAATTTCGATTTACACGTTTTTTTTCTGGTGGAACCTATCTACCGTGTAAATGAGGGATAGGTAGTATTATAATTGTAATAATATTATTGGCAAATAATCTTAATAAAACTATAAAATATTTATTTTTGGGCGGGGGGCGGGAATTAATTCTTTCAGATTTAGGGGGCCGTGACATAAAAGTAATTGGGAAGCACTGATCTAATGCATAAGTTTCTTTTTATATTATATTAACGTACTTTATGATAAAATCTCATATATATTAATATTTTAAGGCTCAGAATCCCATTTTTTTGTAAAGTAAGATATTTATCCAAGATAACCAAAGATATAAACACAATCGGGATATTTTATTGTGAAAAATTGCAGATATATAAAAGGAAGCCTTATTAAAAATAAAAGAGACCTTGGATGAATTGGAACCGCGAGGACACTCGGATAAGGAAAGACGTAATCTCAGCACTGGTTGACTCGAGAGACTAATAAAGAGTTTCATTCTGCCCCTTTACCGGGTACACTGGGACCTTCAACAAAATTTACAGTCGTGCAAGTAAAAGGCGAAAATAAAACTCAAAAATTTAATCAGAAACCATGAAACATTCATGTGTAATCAGGACCCGGGACACACTTATAAGATAACGTATGTAGCGCCGAAATGAATTATTGAGGCGGCAAGGACTAGCAAAAATAAACAGGTGGACATGAAATGAAAGCCGGGACTTGTGCGAGACAAAGGGAATTGCGAGTGCTAGCCCGCGGTAAGTGGCAACGGAGGCTAGAAAATTAGCTACCTCGTCACGTTACTGCAGATAAAATTTGGAAAAATGGCCCGGCCTGACCCGCTGCCTCCGGGCGAGGAATTCCTCATACGCATCCGAAATAATAGTTACGACCCGCCGTGACAAAATTGAACGTCACAAAGAGGGAAAGCAGGTATGTACCTCGGCGTAAATTGTGAGGGATGACACGAGCCAGAACGAGCCGGAACCCGGCTGAAAGTTGGCACCCCTGATTTATCACGAAAAACTTTCGGGACATACTAATCGCCGTGACCTCATTTACTTTTGCTGTAATCGAGGGTCGGTTTTAACCCCCCGACTCCTCTCATATACATACGTTACGTTATCTTGCATAATTTCATGAAAAATATTTTTAAACACAAAAATGTTGCAGAATTAAAACAACAAGTTGACCTCAAGCTTCAAAAATATTTTTAATGTTGAATCATAAAGAATTTCCGAGCGTCTATTCAATATATTATGTGACATTTGATTTATTTCAAGGTCTTAATATATATAAATATTTTTCAAATTAGAAATATACTCTATTAAATAAATCTAAGCGTAACTTAATTGAGTTAAATGAGAGGTGTAGAGAATGCTAAAGAAGTCAGAAAATCCTAAGCTCTGATTGCACATTGAGGAACGTAAAGTATTTACTCCATATCATGACATAGAATAAATTTCGATCTCTATACATCGACGAGGAAGCAATGAATGCATTTATATATATAATAGAAGACCAGTCTATTTTCACATTGAAAGACCTTATCTAATTTAACGCTGTCCTGATTTTATAAGGGGATTCTTTGCTGTGATATCGGACTATCTCTTCGAGTACAATTCATAAATTTTGCAATCAAAAAGTTGATGTCAGATAATAAAGACAATCGCAAAGTCATTAAATATGCCTGGACGGTATTCGTAATAATGAAAAAAATACGTTCAAAGTTTTAGATTATATTTAAAAATCGCAAAACTTATTGTTTCGTGTAATAAATAATATATCATTATTAATATGACTCGTTATAAGCGGATAACGCATAGAGAAGAGAAAAACATATACCAAGGCAGACACCCTCCTACTTCCCTGGACACAGTCGGGATGGTAAAATCCGATACTAACAGGGTAGAGCAGGGTTTCCCAAAGTGTCAGCCGCGGCTCCCCAGGGAGCCATGGTGTCGTCATAAGGGCGCCGCGAAATATTAAAATTAACAATTCGGCAAATCTGTTGGAATTCCCAATTCTCGAAATTTTTACCCCATCTTTTTGCGCTCGCTTTTTTCAAGAAGGTCAACAATTTTGAAAAAAATCTGATGTATTAAGGGAGCCGCGGAAAAATCTGATGTTTTAAGGGAGCCGTAAACCAAAAAAGATTGGGAACCTCTGGGGTAGAGGATACACAATGTCAGCAATGGCTAAGAGAGGAAAAACTCATTACAAAAAACTGCATACTAAGATAGTCTGGTAAGGTCCATACGCTCAGCGAGTGTCTCGTGGCTGGCAAATGATAATGATGATAAGACGGTATAAGAAGTTTTTCTCGCATTCATTTTCTTAAATAACGAATGAAACATTATGATTTTGTCTCGACCAAATCGACCTCAGAAAAGACAATATCAAACATTAAAAAAATTAGAGAATTTATAAATTGACTAATGAGATGCTGGTTAACCAGTTCATTGCCATGAGTACACCGGTGTATGCTACGCGGAGTGGTCACCATTCCCAATCGTATTTTTATTTATTTGTTCCTTTACAAATTTGTTGGATTTTCTATATCATGTTGTAGTGACATCTATTACGGATATTATTACATACTAAAAAATACATACTAAGGGATTACAACTTGTTAAA
Source organism: Philopotamus ludificatus (assembly GCA_022495035.1). Taxonomy (NCBI): domain Eukaryota; kingdom Metazoa; phylum Arthropoda; class Insecta; order Trichoptera; family Philopotamidae; genus Philopotamus; species Philopotamus ludificatus. The sequence goes on along the minus strand of JAGXCT010033157.1, from coordinate 3,158 downwards.
AAATCCATGGCACTGAGCCGGTTAAGGTTTAAGAGGATGAACCTCACATTTTTCTTATATCTCTATGAAAAAAATTTAAAGTTCTTAATTAACATGTTGAATTAATTAATGTGTGACAATATTTTTATACTTTTGCAATAAAACTTTTTAACAACAATGACAATAAAAAAAATATGATTTTTGTTTAATTATTGTTATGTGTAAAGTTTTACTTTGATCACTTTTAAACAAAGCAATTCTAGGAACTGAAAAAAAGATCAGGCACTACAAGTTTCGGAAACATTACAACATCATCATGCAATAAAAAATATCACAGAAGTATGATCTAATGTAATATGGAATATGGAACAATCTCTTAAAACTCTTATATTAACACAATTGATTTTAATTGAGAAGAGGATGTACATAGAAGAGATAGTCAATATTATTATCGAGTTTTCTAAGCAACTTAATTTGGAAGTTGTCAATGAAGACATAAGAAGACACAATTAGACCAATATTAGATTTAGATTACGGAAGATCGAGCCACAAAAAAAAATAGTTTAATCAAGCCGTGCCGATGGGGTATATTTAGGACCCCTAGTTTTTGGTTTTTCTCAAATAACCATTTTACATGTCACAAACTTTTTTAATTAATCTAAAAAAAGGCAACAACAATATGGCTTTTGTTGCCATGGGCGCGATGTTTTTTCTCGCTCGCATCCAGTCCGATTTGCCGAGTGCGAGTGAAACGTGCAATTGACACGTACAACGAAACATCGCCGAGAGTGTTGTCATTTACGCGTCATAAAGCATATAAAGAAGAACCATTTTTATTCTTAAAATAATCCAATTTTTAAAAAAAGTCAAGATATTGATAAATAGACCCGGTTGATTCGAGCCGCCGTGACGGATCGCTTAAAGAGCTCAATAAACTTAACCCTTTGTACTCGAATGCCGCCTGAGAAGCGGCATCGAAGTTTTCCGTATCACTGGAATGCCGTAGCTATGACGGGCATGCAACAAATCAATTACGTATTATTTTAGGTTTATAATATTCACTATATTTAAAAACAATGATAATATTGCACAAGTTTAAACTAATAATTTATTAAATAACACGTGTTGAGGACTTCTAAAAGCTTCGAGTGCAAAAGGTTAAAGGACTATCAAAAAACAATCCTCTAAATGTATATTAAATATTTGCGTCCTCTGACACAAATCTTCCAAGGTCATCAAGCACGTGCCTGTTGTTATGCCAATGATAAAGAAAATAAACAAATAACGATGTGAAAAAACCCAATGGATAAAAGTAGCACAGATGATGATAATAATTATAATAAATATCCATATTATATATAATTATTAACCTATATATTCGATTCGATATACGTCCAAGATGGTGAAACTGAACCGTGTGTTTTATAGAGAACTCTCTAATACATTTAAGAATATCACGTCAGTATTATCAAGAAATTAATTATTTATATTATATTCATAAGTATGTAAAATAAATACTATGTACCTCCAACGAAGAGACGTGATGTTTAAATTTTGATCAAAGGTAAATTTAAATGTTTTCTCTCGGAGTAGTGGTAGATTATATTAATTATAAGTGGTATGAGACTTCTTATGTTAAAATAAATTTATATAATATTAAATGAAGACGTTTCCTGTAATATTTCATCGATACGTAGTACTATATATAAATTACGAAAAACCCTGTAATTTCCTGAAGACGTATGACCCGCCCGACTTCCAATTAAATTTTCATTGGATTGTACTGAAATAGCCGTACATCATTCCGGTGAAAAGTTTCCGGTGCATAATAAAGTTGATCATATTTTACAAGACGGCAATATTTCTTTTACGGTACATCCAGGGGCGTACATAAAATATAATCGAGGGGCTAAAGTTTGTCTACAAGTTGCAGGCAGAAGAAGAGAGCCTCGATAGAAAGTTTGAGTGCTTTTGGAATCGAATTAAAGCCCCATACGGGGTGTGGATGCCGGGCACAACATCCCCGCCAGCTACCCAAACTCGATTGATGACAATCTGAAATTGTCAGCGGTGGCTGAAGACGAGATGATCGGGAGCGGAACGGGGATGCACTCGCGGACATTATCGGTGCGATTTGAGTTATTGCCGTCGTTTGTTGGGCGGAAGCCATAGCAAATTAATATCGCCTGTCCAAAAATAGAATTTCGATGATCGAACGCCGGCATTAATATGAACGAACGGGGATGTCTCGCAGGTAATGCCTGGCCAACATTAATCAATTCATCCATTATTAAAGCGATGAGATTGATTATAGGTTGTATAAATATCTCGACCGGGATAATATGAAAGATTTCATCGGAAAACTTAGCCTTGCTTTGTCTTCATGGCATTGAAATGCATAATACTGTTGACGAAGTCTTGATGGCGGTGTTCCAATATTGGAACATTTTGTATTTTTATCACCACTCCAATATCCATTAACGAATATAAATTAAGATTGCATCAGTAGACAGCTGACAATTGTGAGGAGAGTCTGGTGGAGTAAGTTTTTCAAGTTTAAACTTGTGAGAGTGAGCAGTGGTTTTTTAAATGTAATTTTAGTCAACTGTATAAGTTATTTTTATATAATGATCATAATAATAATAATTTATCAATATTATAAGTTCGTTAAATTCATTAATTTCATTCCAAATTTTGAAAAACTCATGCAAAGCCAATATAAACTAAAAGAAAAAGAAAATATCTCATTTTGTATCATAATTCATTGCGTTTAATTGAAATAATCATGAATTTTAAGAAAATATGCGTTAAACATGAAACTTTTGAATCAAATCCCTTCAATAAATAAACTCTAAAAAAATGGAATAAATTGCAGAACTGTATTGTAAATGTTAAATATTGCTGTTTTCTTTGAATAAAATAAGCATTTTCAAGTAATACAAATGTTTCCAAGAAAGCCACGGAGATGTTAGAGATTACTAGCAACCAATGACAACATCGAAAATTAAAAATTAACAATTGCCGAATCAATGACAGAAAGATTGATAGTGATATTGATCATTTAGCTCAATGTCAAGATATTTTTTTAAATGGACATAATCAACGACAACTCAGAAGTGTTTAATCCAGTGGTTCTTAACCTTGTTGGAGGTACTGAACCCCACCAGTTTCATATGCGC
>JAGXCT010033156.1:34581-48293 GCA_022495035.1 Philopotamus ludificatus | reverse complement strand
AAAACCAAAGATTGTTATTTTTTTCAAGAAGCGACTTAAGCCGTTCAAGCTGCTCACAGATCTCCCTTATTATCTTTTGAAATGTGTTTAAAAGTTCAAATTGTACAGACTTTCATTTCCCACAAAACTTTCTTTAGTCCGAGATGCTAGCGTTTTTTTTCTCTACTCACTGCCTATGATGCTCGACATTTCTATAGAATACCCATTTCTCGCCAGCAATCACCATTTGGTCCATAAAATGTTTATTTCTTAGATGTAAGAGCAATTAAGAACATACATTCACACTCTGCGCACGATTGGACTTTGATTTTGTACCACCAGAGTCGGCATGAGGTCATTGCCGAGCTCTAGAGATTTTCCAACACTAGGCTCGTCCTCTAGTCTATTGTTTCCGGCGTGGAACTTCTGTTATCACTGTTGAAACTGGCTTAGGCTTATTATCAGAACTCAATATTCAGTAATCAAAAATTTTCATAGCAAATATTCAAAGTCATATTATTTTAAGACACGGACTAGTAAACACCCAAGTTTTTGTCATTATATTAAAGCCAAATCTGCAAATTTACGATTTCTTTGTAAAAAAAATACCCTTAGATTAACACTATGGTGGCCGCTCAAATTACCGAAAACTTGCGCTAGGGACCGCCGATTTGCCTTTATAATTGATAAATAAAAAGTTTGTAAATATTCAAAAATAAAATAAATATTCGTAAAATAATAATAAAAAATTCTATCTCGTAAATATAGATGGCTCTATACAAAAACTACCCCCTGCGTATGCTGCATTTCCGTATGATGCGTATGATGCATTGCCGGCCATCAATGATCGAACCTGTTATGATGCAGCATATGCATCATGCGCTCATCAATGATCGAACCCGTGACGATGCAACATATACATCAGCGGCCACCATGGTGTTAAGGGATGTCTAGGCCAGTGATCTGTGCATCTCTGTTATCCCGCTTTGAAGCTGACCTGCTTTTACAATGTATTGTAACTGGAGATGAATGTGGGTGTTATACAAAAATCATGCACGTCAAAAACAATGACTTTCTTCCGATCTAGTACTATTGCTAGTCTCTCGACCAGAACTTATCAATAAAAAAGATCCTTCTTTGTATATGGTGGAATTTCTATGGGATGATACACTAGATTTGCTTAGATCTGGAGAAATTGTTTGAACTCGAACGATTGAAACATGACTGTTTAATAAACGATCTGTTTTGGTCAATAATAAGCCGAAAATCACGACAACGCGAGGTTTGATGCTGCAAAATTGATTCAAGAAAACATAAGTGAGCTTGAATAGCTAGTTTTGACCAATCCCCTATATTCACCAAATCTCGCATCGTCTGATTACCACTTATTTAAGTCAATGGAACATTCGTTATAGGAAAAAAATGTTGACGACGTGAAAACATCTATAGAAAGTTTTTTTGTGGATCATATGAGTTCTGTAAAAAGGGAATTGAAAATTTGACTTGACGTAATTAATTTGTAAATTAGTATTCAATATGTTTTTGTAATTAAACAAAAAAATGATTTCTTTTCGGTGCCCTTTAATTATTGCAATAATTTTCTTCTCTATTGCGTTGTTGCTTTTATTGATGTTATAACGCAAAATATGGCGATTATGCTTCTGTCACTTTCATTAAAGCATTGATAAAATAACTATCTCCAAAACTTGCACTAAGAACGAGAAAACAAGGTAAAATTATTACCAGCTTTTATAGCTAGTTGGTGCAGGTCAAATAGTTTATCCCCCCTCCTCCATGCAATTGTAAAAACTGCACTATTTATGACCCATTATATTTGTATAAAATATGCATTGCATAATTCCGAAACCGCATTAAATAGCACTTGTATGTATTGAATATATTATATTTATATGGATCACTATAAAATTTATAATGACCCGCTTTTGGAATTATGCCGTATAAAATTAGCCGTAAACTAGTGCTAGTTAAAATTATCAAGGCATTATATTACACGGTATAGTGGTCCAGATATGCAAATATTTTGGCCGAATTTCGGCTACTGGAGGGCCGGAAGGAAGCTGAATAATAAAACAATTACGCAGATAGGCGACAACGGGTCGGAGATTGTGTGGGTCCCGGTGACCCACTGCTCTTTTGCACGCCGACCGCGTTCCGCGTCTCATGCAAAACCCACACCACACACACATACACATACCTGTGGCCAAGAAAGTTGCCGCAAGTTTGGCGAATATCATAACGCGGGGGAACTTTGCGCCGTTTTATTGCCGGCAAATAAGGAAGCGGGCCACACTAACCCCGCCCATCCATTTGTGCCCGGGTGACACTTTCGGGTTACCCGGGAACTGGGCGAATAAATCCCGGCCCACCTGTAATTGAACAGGTTGAATAACACGACGATCCGAGTCGTGTATGGGTCTCCCAATGATATTTTAGTGGACTTTCGAGAATATATTTTTTCAAGATTTATTTTTATGCTCCTATTCTGAGGGTCCTGTGATATCAGAGGATTTTAAATTATATGGAAATCATATTACACGTATTTGCCCTTATATCAGCTAAAGTAAAATGGACTCATTTGAAACATGATTTATTTTTTTATATATTTATTATACAATGGATGAATCGAATGCCAGTAAATTCCAAAACGCTACTCAACCATATAAAGATTTAATAAATATATTATAAATGCGAGGGTAGTGGGTTGTATAAATCATAATCAAACCCTAAATAATTTCATAAAAAATCCTAAAATTCTTAGATTTCGTCGGAAGTTTTACCTATCCGAGTACTAGCCTACTTACATTATCATAACAGCTTTTTGTTACCTACGAGCCATAACTCTAGTTTATTCATTATATTTAAGATACACTTTATAGCTCAGTCTATGGTATAATCCATATACAGATCACGCTCAGAAAAACCTATAATTCGGTTTTCGGCCGATTAAGTGTTCATAAACAATTTTGTTCATTAGCAAAATTTAGCTGAAACGATTTTAAAGACGATTTTCTTTATTATCTACAAATAGAAAATCTACGAAGGGAAAACTTGCGTCTGATGGTGTAAAAAGAGTAACGCTACTTTTACAAAAAATGGGATAATTGAATATAATTTGTGTTCACTTAACCAGGTAATTAATTTCCATGAAACAGGATTAAACTGGCAAAAAATGCCTAGCAGGACTCACTCAATCAAATATTCAGGAAACTGCCAGTGGCTTCAAGGTAGCATTGGGTGGTGATATTATTATAGTCAGCCCTCCTATAGCGTTTCCTCTAAATCGCTGCTTTTTACAAAATTCCTTGTCAACCAAAGAGCATTGACTTTTATTTGGCTCGGCAATGTTTTATAGATTTACGAAATATCTAAATTGACCTTAAAAATATTAGAATTTTGTAGAAAACAGCGACTTACAGGAAACGTTATAGGAGGGTTGACTCTACTGTAAACCAGTGGTTCTTAACTAGGAGTGCGTGCACTTCTAGGGATGCGAGAAGGTATTACCGGGGGTGCGGGACAGTTCTAACAAAATAATTATTTTTTGTGATATTTGAAAACTACTTGAATTTTCTCGATGGCTTCGGCCAATTGTTTCTTTGTTAAAATGTACTTTATTATAAAATGTACATATTTTTTTAAATACAAAATATATTTCGCAAAAAATATATTTTTTGAATAAAAAATCAACACACATTTTTTAATGGGGGTGCGGGAGACCTATTTTCAGATTCACAGGGGTGCGACTCTCTGAAATGGTTAAGAACCACCGCTGTAAACCATTCGGTGATGTTGAATTTGAAACTGGTTGCTGGTCAGCCGAGTTCTCTGACCAAGATCATAAAGATAGCCGACAAGAAAGTTGGGTAAAGAAAATATTATTTAACATATCCGAACAATCAATCGCACGGTTTCACTCGCACTTGGCACATCGTACCGGACGCTATCGAGAAAAAACATTGCGCCCATGCCAACAGAATTGGTCCTTTATTTTTTTTCGCAATTGCGGACAACAAAGGTCAATGATTATTTATACTTATTCTTTAGGCTTTTTTTAGACAAAAACACAAAAAAATGAACATGTAGGATCCCATCGGCACGGTTTAGTTAATGTTGTGTTTTTACTATCAAATACTGCTTAGAAAATCCAGCTCTTGGATCAGGGATCATTTCAACCTTTAAAAAATATTTTGTCGAAAGTCTATTACGCGGTTTTTTTTATGCAACGTATCAGCTGCGTAAGTTGAAGGATGTGTGTGTTGTGTATCTCGGTGAGATTTAAGATCAGGATTTTCTAAATGTAAAACGTAATATCAGTATCATTTTTATGAAATTCATTGTATCATTTCTTATTCCTCATCCTTACTCCATATTTTGAATAATTGTATGATTATTAATTTCTGGTTCCTCTGGTACAACCGGTAAGCGCTGCATACCTCCGACAACCGCACTCCATCAGCGGCATTAGAACTGCTAGATAATAAATTAATACGGAGGGAACATAATTATGATGTCGAGGGTAGTATTATCGTAGGTACCGCGCATACACTCGGAGCCCGGGTGGGGTATTCAAATATTTGACCCAAATGTGAAATATGACTCCCGTACGAAACTTAAAATATATATACGTGCATTAATTAGAGGCGGTTGGTGGCCCCCGCGTTATTCAATTACGGTTTAGCGCCGAGTCTCTGAGCGCCGCGACGCTCCTCCGGCATCGCGAAGACATCCGCGCCCCGCCCCCCAGTGCTGCGGCGACGTGAGCCCCGCTAAATAAGCCCGGGACATAAATCAAAATTAAACCGTACTTAAGCAATTATTATATACGGATTAGCGGGGGAGGCGAGGCGGCGGGGGGCGGCAGGGCGTCGGCGACGTCGACCGCATCTCTGAATAACTCGCGGTCCCCCGCGCAGCGTCCCCGGGCGACACAATGCAAGAATTAAATTTTAATTCGGTTTCCGGAATAATTAAAATGTTCAAATGGTCGCGAGTTTGAGCCGTGACGATTGTTGGGCGTGTGTGATTTTTTTTAAATGCGCTATTATTCTCGGTTTTGTTTGTTAGTTAAATTATTATCTTGATCTCGTCGGTATGCTGTGGTCATTGGGGTAACCGCTCTTGACCCATCTTGATTCTCCGTCGCTCACATAGATTATCTGATAAGTCAATTTCCTCACATGGACATTCCACCACATTGCGTGATTTTTTTGATTTATATAGAAGATATTATTTGATTTACCGCGTAATTCTGAGAATTCGAAGCATTCCACGATAAAATAAAGCTATAGTAAGTTTCAATATAAAGCGGATAAAAAGATATGCGATGGATTTTTATAAATTTTCACACAAAATATACTTGTAATAACGATTATTATATTAATAGTTAGTTCCTTAAAATATTCTAGTAATTCATGAAATAATAAAATAAATTGATTTTAAAAACTCCTTCTTTAACTAATTCACTGTCGAATACTTGTTGAGTTGTTGAGACACCTGTTGTTCGGAACGACGAGTACGAGAATATTGACTCAACATAAAAAATGTTGATTATCAATTCGTTTGGAATTGTCGTCAGAAATTTTGAAAAAAGTTGAACTCTTGACGTGCTTAAACAGATGACATTCCCATACCGAATGAATGACAATGAAAATGATTATTTATAATATTTATTCTTAAAGCCTTTCTAGACAAATTTAAAATGTTTGTGACATGTAGGATTTATATTAAAAGAGTTAAAGACGGCTAGGTTAATCTATAAATAAAAATAAGTTGTAACAGTAGTCGTAGTGTTTTCTCTCGAATTTTCAATAAAAAGGGCATGTAAAGAGGAATATATGTTGAATCGATTACAAAATTTTAATCCTTTTTTGCTCTCCTTTATTAAATTGATTAATAAATTAAAAATTACGCGGAATCAAAAAATCAGCATTATCACATTTTTTATGGCCGGTGATGCATATGTTGCATCATCACTAGTTCGACTATTACTGGCCGCATGATGTCACATATGCATCATGATCGAGCCAACCGTTTGTGGCCGGCAATGAATACGGTGAATGATTTTTTATATCTGCAACTGTTGATGATACATCTATTCAAAGTAATACGTTCAATATCGTAAGTTTCTTATAAGATACACCATACACTTTATAATGCCGGCACTTTTTATCTTTTTATCTCTCCCTAATATTAGCAAAACGTCGTCTTTTTATATTCTTTGAGCACATAAAAACGTTAATAAAAATTATTCAGCTCCCAAAATAAAATTAAATACAGTGGAACCTCTCATAACGAGCATAATTCGTTCCAGAATCTTGCTCGTTATGCGAAACACTCGTTATGCGAAACTAATTTTCTCATATAAATCAATATAAAACACGATAATGCGTTCCATGCCAAATATTTTTTTTTAACGTTTATTCAAATAAAATTACATGCTTATAAATTGTTAAAGATCGCAACAACCTGGATAAAAACATTTTTAAAAATCGAAACTAGCTTATTATTTATTAATTTATGATAAATAATTAATTATTTTTTACTAGAAAGTTGTCTAGATACATTTGTTTCAGCCGACTCTTTAAAATTTGGTGAAAATGTGACACAGCGTTATCATTGAATATGTTTGTAGCACGCATAGCCACCTCCTTATTAGGATGATGCTTCTCAATGTACGATGAAACAGTTTCCCATGCTTTGAGCATTTCTCTTATGGCGTCAGAAGATTGTTTCTCTGCTACTTCCTCTTCCTCCAAACTCTCCTTCATAACTTCTTGCTGTGAAATACGATCCAACACACACAAGTGCGTCATACGTTTGTGACTTCCCCTTTTTGCGTCACTCGTTATGCGAAATGTCGCTCGTTAAGGGAGCAATTTTTTCACTTTTTTTTTGCACGTTATGTGAATTACTCGTTATGGGAGGTGCTCGTTATGAGAGGTTCCACTGTATATATTTCGCTTAATAGGGACGCCGGCGCCAAAACGGGATTGCCGGTTGTATGGGCCAAATCCCAAGGAAAAGAGTATAAATAAAATAAGTAATTTATTATGGTTATCTGAAACACTAAAGACGGTCAATAAAAAAATCTTGATTCAACATGATTCTATTGTTAAATAATTATTAATAAGGTGTTTAAAAGAACTATTGATATTCTATGTAAAGGGAAGAGGCCCATTACCTCTGCATGTTTTATAAACATATTTATTTAGGTAGTTTGGCGCGTTGGAAATTATTAATTTAATGCTACCTATTCTGAAACAAAAAATAGAAATAATATTAATAATTAACCAGTGTCGTGGTTTGACACTGTGGTTAATATTAGTGCGAGAGACTTATTTCCTTGCATCTTTAGAATCTTTATCGGATCTTTATATAGGTGAATGGCGCTATGGAATCTTTCTGTTCATCTATTAATCGTAGACAAATAAATACATTTTGTGATAATCTGTCAGTCACAGTAAAATACATAAAAAATACTGGAAAAGCGGATTCTACCTTTTTTAACTAATAAAATAACATTTTTTTTTCTTAAAAATAATATCATGTACGTATATTAGGACTCAATCGTTGTACTCGAATCAATGCTTAGTTTTATTACAAGGGTCGTTTGCGCATGCGCAAAATAATTATTAGCATATTCGAACCAAATTCGATAATAATTGTACTCTGGCCCATTCACAATTATGTTATTAGGGGATTGCTTTGTTATTCTCCCTATCGGTTCGGCAGCAATTATTTTGCATGGAGAAAAAAAGTTTCAAATTAATCATTTCTTTTACGAATCTCATTCATCCGTCGCCGAACAAACTTTACGATTCGCAATCTGCCCCGAAACTTTTCTCGACTTTGATTCGCTTACCCCACTTATTACAAGAAATTTCATTTCGGATGAACGTATGCGCAAACGGGGATTGGGCCGCCGTTTATTGTTGATTAAAAATATTAGCGGGGCCAGATATTGCAAAAGTGCGGAAGCGGCGGGGCGCCCCCGCCCCATTAGCCCTAACTCTCCATTTGGGCCAGCGCTCCTCAAATGGAGTGGAAGCGTTCTCGGGGGCCTGGGCCGTTTCGTTTTCCATTATTTTGCATTCCGGGACCCCGGCACAGTGTTAAGTTGTATTATTTAAGAGGCTTTCGCGGGATTCGAACACCATTACCGGCGGCTTTGCGAACACCCCCTCGGCCCCCACCCCTCCTGTTTTCCGTTGCTTGCGTTTCTTGTTCGCGGTTCTAAGTAATATTACCACTTAGCCTGTCTATGCAGCCGGCGTGGGCCAAGTGCGAGGACGCTCCAGACGTGTGTATCGTCTAATTTGCATTTTTATAAGGACCCCTGCGGAATTAGACGTTTATCGCGGTAGGGATTTTTTTAGGACGGCTCAAGGTACAAGGTGCTATAATAAAATGAGGGGTTAATTTGTACCTGGGGTACTTTAAGCCAATTTCACATAAAGTGAGCGAATTTATAGGAATTAACTTTTATTTCGTATTATTACTTTGAAAAAATATTCTTTTATAATATTTCTCGATTATTACGCAATTTAAGTATCTCTGTCTTAGCATTTATTTAATTTCAGGCAACTTTAAAATTAAATATTCTCGTTTCAACAAATCTCTCATTAATTAGGCACACGACAGCTGTCATTTTGATCCTAATTTCGATAAGCTTTTCACCCTAATACTACAGATCCTTTTCTATAAATAATAAATGTAAAAGGTAGCGTGAAAAATTCGAAATTAATAACAGTGAAAATTTAACCCCTTGTTTGCTGAGATTTTTTCCCATGAAAAACAGTAATTTATTGTTATTGCTTAGATTTAGTGTTAATAAATTATGCTAAAAATAAAATATTTGATAATAAAAACCTCAAGTGCTATTTTTTCGAAGATATTTTTAGCCTATTTTATTCTATAGTTTTTAAAATTTTCTACTTTTAGTCGAATCTATGAATTACTCTCATTATATATTTTTTAAAAGTACATTTATTTTAATTAAATAAAAAAAAATGGTTGAAGTTGTTTGCTAAAAAATCTTTTCGGCCAATACGTTTGGACCACGAAATAGAAAAGGTAAAGGTTACTTTGATCCACTTTTTTAAATTGTTTTAAATTTTTACAGTCTGTGTAAAATATTTTAAATACACCATAGTCACAAAATATGGTACTAAGATGTATAAATTCCTTCTTTGAATATCACTTATTATAATTAATCTCTAAACAACGATATATTGTACTGTTTTTCGAACTGTCTGAGAAATATCTCATAAAATTGAAAAAAACATTGTCGAAAAATGGTAATTTAATCAAGTTCTTGTGAATAGGCTTTCATTTAAGCAGACTATTGTCTCAAGCTGAAGGATTACTACCTGACCCAACTTACCGAACGCTGAATAGACAAGCTCGGAAGTAACGGCTTTTGGCAACCACTTTGGATACATCTGAATGGGTAGTTTATATCTTAATAATTCACATCTTCTACTATTTACTATCTTAAATGAAAATATGTCTAAACACACATAATAATAGAACCTCTCGAAAAATTTTAGAGGTCATGTACGTCATAGTAAAGGGTTAAGATCATGAATTACTAAATGTGTCTCTTTACTATATTATATTATTAGGGGGACCCGAAAGAAATCGCGTATTTTGTACCGTAATATTCGAGTGCAATTTGTCTCCAGACACGGTTAAGAAAGCATGTCTGCAAATTTTCTTTGATGAAAGGGATTATTTACGATAATATAAGTCTGAATTAAATTCAATTCCTTCCATCCCTACGGCTGGTTAAACATTCCGAAAAGTTATTTTGTGCATTTCGTGGGATGTAAGACGAATTATTATGACCGGGTAAATCAATTACCGCAGATGTTTACAGTCAACGATTAGAACGACTAAACGAGAAAATCATACGTCTAATTTTGTTTAATCGAAAGTCAATAATTGCTAATAAAGCAAGAACGGCCCAAGAAGAAAATCTGGAGTTAAACTGGGAGGTTCTGCCCACACCTTTCATATTCTCTAGATCAGTGGTTCTTAACCATGTTGTAGGTACTGAACCTCACCAGTTTTATATGCGCGTTCACCGAACCCTTATATCACTCGTCGTATCATTTTTCATAATATCGTACAATAAGTCGAGTGTGTGTGTTTGACCTCCGCCGAACTCGGGAGACTGACTCATCGAACCCCTGGGGTTCGATCGAACCCAGGTTAAGAGCCACTGCCCTAGACCTTGATCCTTCCGAATACTTTCTCTTTGGATACATAGAGCACACTTCAAGAGAAAAACGTTTTCCACAACAGAAGTCAAATACTACTTGAACGAGTATTTCGAATAAAAACCGAAAGTTTTTTCCGAAAAAAATTGAAAAACTACAGGGAAGATAAGAAACAATGTTTTATTAATAAAATGTAAAAACAAAAATTTTACATTCACATAAAAAATGCGCGATTTCTTTCGGGTACCGCTAATATTAACACTTTATGAGCCGCAAGGTTTTACATCAAACCTAACATGGGGCCGCATGGTTCCATGTAATGATAATCTAAGCTAACATGCACGTATATCCATTTGTGGTCAAATAGTAGAATTACATTGTGCTCGTTATTAGAAAAAAAAAATCCAAGTGGGGGTATGGCTCTCACGCCAAAAGGCGTGAACGGCTCATAACGCTTGGCTACAAAATCACGCTAAAAGCCGTGAACGGCTCATAAAGTGTTAATCATTTGAATAGAAGGATGCAGATTTATATTTATCTATGCTGCGTCCAAACTGTTAAAATTACCAGAAAAGCCTAATTCTATAGATATTCAATAAAAAAATTGTTCACTTTAAAATTAATCTATACCATTTACATTTTTTTTCTTTGAATAATAAAATTATTTTTACATAATGTCATATAATTTAGCAAAAAACTTGACATAAACAAAAAAAACACTCAGTGGTCCGCTAATTCAGTTACTACGTTATTCTTATAATTCTGTTATACACCAGAAAAAAATCAACGTGGTATTCCAATCACCGTATCTTATTTTTTCCTAGATACAACATGATTGCTTTCCAGCATATGTTGCTATGTTTATATATCCACACAAAAATCATATGGTGGGTGGTTGATGAAAATCTCAAGTATGGATTTATGTGGCTGCTTTTATCTATACATAGTTGCAACTTAGATTATCAAAGTGAGTAGACAATGGATGTTGTATTGAAAAATGATGCTATAGAATTCTTGAAAGAAGAGTGGATGGTATATCCTGGAAACGGTGATCAACTACGAGGTTACGGATATAGGACCAGTAGAATCCTCGCCATCCATGTATACTTTGTTAGTAGCTCTTTGTTTCGCTGTAGCTAGGGATTTCAGTTGAATACATCACTATTGAGCCAACGGTATGAGCTATCGAATAATAATAATACATATTTAACAATATATTTCGATGCAATTTAAATAGATTCATAATAAAAACTAGACTAAACTTAGTTTATGATAAAGTGGATGCGGAACACGACGATCCACACCCCAGCCCTGCGTTCTTAGCATGATTTATTCATATTCATCCCATTCGGATGTTACATCTGTGCAGTGCTTTGCGAAAACTTTATTTCGCTCATGTAAATCTCGCACATTCTTCAATGCACGCCATGAAAATATTTTATGGTGTACTCACATCCGTTATTAAATATATGCAAATAAAAATGTGTACTAATTACGTAATTTGGCGGGGTCCAGCAGAGTGATGTGTTTTAAAATTGTGTTCCGTGTTGTTTTTATTAATAAAAAAATCATTATCGTTATAGTGGTCATACATAAAACATGGTTGTGTAATGAATATTCACTCACCACACACGCCATCCCCTATACTTGCTTGCACGCTTTTTACCCCGCCGATATGATGTAATAACACATTTCGCCCAAAGTTTCCTACATGTACTACACGTTATTATGTTCCCACGTTTCTCATCTCATCATTCTTCTATCTCTATTATATGCGTTATTTAATACTGTATTTATTTCAATATTATTATATTTATATATATTGTTTTTTTCGGCATTATATTAAACACGTCTATGACTCGTCCGCTCACAATTCGCGACGTATCGCCAAATCACCGTTCAAAATTGTTTTAACAAGTTGAAATGATCGCGATATTAAATTTGAAAAGCACCTCTATTATGCTTTATTATTCGGCGGCACAAAAGGCGTCTCTCCCGCCGGGGGATTTTGACATAAAACGAATTCAGCGTAATACGTTGCGTCATAATGTGTCTTCATCCGTTTTAGGCAAAGCACCGCCGAGCCCAATTTTATTTCGTATAAAAGATTGCCTCATCAACATGCATTGTTCGCATTGGGCGGGTTTGCTGTACGCGCTCGTGCTCGCGCTCGCGCTCGTGCACGTGTTTATCTCTTAACTAGCTCCATTGCATTTTGGGACGCCCTAATGAATTCCCTTTTGTCCAGCGGCGTCGTTTGAAGACGTAGTGTCGACGCATCTACTTCTGTACTATTCGCATAGCTGAGTATTTGCATTATGAAAATTTTATTTTATAATTAATGTATGTGCTTAAAGCTCCAGAGCTTTCCTTTATATAAAGGAAGTCCAGGATGTCGAGCGTGGCCGACTGGTCCGACGTCCGTGAAGCCATTATCCTAGCACATCCTTCTCTAAAACAGTTTTTATTTATTTATTCCCGCTTAAAAAAATAATGAAAATCTCCCAACGAAACTTGGAATGGAACTAAAGATGGAAACAATCCGTATGTTATAGAACTAACAATGAAAGCTACAGTATTGTTCATTTGATCAGTTTAAGTGCAGCCTGATCTATTATTATATCTGATTCTTTAAATGTTATTTTACATATATTTTAGGTGTATAGACTTGATTCATCTGTTATTTTTGTTAATATATTTTAAATTGATGCGGAAGGTATATAGTTACTTAAGGTATAATTTTCGATATATTAAACTATATATTTATTTAGCAGCTAAAAATTAAAACGCTATTTACAATTGTATTTATTCTGAGTGATTCTATAGTATTTAGAATAATTTATATAAAGGTTTAAAGCATTGTAAAAAAAAGCGTGTGAAAGAAATTCGAGAGATAGTAAAAGCGCGATGTCATAATACCCGAGATTATTGGAGCTAAAATTTGGTTCATTCCGAGTATTTTTTTAAATTGTTTATTTTAATAACCACTTCAAAACGTCTTCTTGAGACTTTGGTAGACATTTGTATTATTCTTTATTTAAGTTCATATAGTTGAAATTAACTTTGCAAATACAATAAACTTCTGATTATCCTTGCATGAATTGAATTAATATATTATTGAAAGTTTAGAAAAAGCCAAATCTACATCAAAGCTCCCTAAATGTGGATTTCAACCTTGGTAGAAAATAAAGTCAGTAACATTAGTATGATCTTGGAGGAAAAAAATACCAGATGTAGACATTAATTTTGGATTCAAGGAAGTTAAATATGGTTTGAAAGAATAATAATAATTAGATGTACGTATTCCGCATTTTTAACGTATCAGTTATGCGAATAGTACAGTAAACCCCCCTATAACGTCCCCCCTTATAACGTTTGCGGCAGTTTTTTCCTATACCATCAAACCACTAAAGAGACGCTAAATAGAATTTTCATAAAAATATTTTATAATTTTATAAAATTAACTAATAAAATGTCGTGTTGATCTTCCCT
>JAGXCT010033156.1:22565-34571 GCA_022495035.1 Philopotamus ludificatus | reverse complement strand
TATTTACAATTGTATTTATTCTGAGTGATTCTATAGTATTTAGAATAATTTATATGAAGGTTTAAAGCATTGTAAAAAAAAGCGTGTAAAAGAAATTCGAGAGATAGTAAGAGCGCGATGTCATAATACCCGAGATTATTGGAGCTGAAATTTGGTTCATTCCGAGGATTTTTTTAAATTGTTATTTTTTATAACCACTTCAAAACGTCTTCTTGAGAATTTGGTAGACATTTGTTTTATTATTTATTTAATAAGTTCATATAGCTAAAATTAACTTTGGAAATACAATACACTTCTGATCATCCTTGCATGAATTGAATTAATATATTATTGAAAGATTAGAAAAAGCCAAATCTACGTTATAGCTCCCCAAATATAGATGTAAACCTTGGTAGAAAATAAAGTCAGTAGCAATAGTTTAAACTTGGAGGAAAAAAATACCAGATGTAGGCATTTATTTTGAATTCAAGGAAGTTAAATATGGTTCGAAAGAATGATAATAATAAAATGTTTGTATTCCGCATTTTTAACGTGTAAGTAATGCGAACAGTACAGTAAACCCCCTATAACGTTTGCGGCAGTTTTTTTTCTATAACGTACATATTTTATGACGCTAAATTGAATTTTCATAAAAATATTTTATAATTTTATAAAATTAACTAATAAAAATGTCGTGTTGATCTTCCCTGCCCGCAAGTTGCGGGAAGATTAGCAAATCAACCAAAATACGAAAGGATATCCTCCATCTAAGTCAAGTCATTTGCACTGGTAAACAAGTAAAAATGTAAAAAAAAGAAAAATTAAATGTTTGATGCACTGATCTCCTTCAAATCAGAAAATAAAATTACCCACCTATAACGTGGAACTTATCTTGACGATATAGGGGGGTTTACTGTATTTCCAATTCTGACCAAGAGAGAAAAATAATATGAATGCAAGTGAAGATGTAGAAATTATCAATCGTATTAATCAAAATAATTCACTATTTATTTATTTATTTGACTACTTTGGATGGATGGATGGCATAACAGAAAGATTCCAAAGCTCCATTCACCAATCCCTCGATTTACGCGGTCAGAAAAAACAATATTTTTTTTAAGAAATCAAACATATTTTGTGGCAAGTGTCACTCATTGCATCAGATTGCTCCCTTCAACGACCGGAACTACGTCTATAACCCCTCTGTTGATTGCGTACAGTACGTCAAATGTGGTATAAGTTTTGCATCTCTTGCAAAACTTATAAATCGAATGAATCTACTGTTCGTACAATTAAAAAATGAAATAACTGTTAGATGAAATTATCACCTCGGATCCCTGATCAGTTCCAAATATACCTCATAAGTTAGGAATCTTTATAAAATTTAAATGTCGATTTATTGAATCTATTTCTTAATAAAATTGATTTTTTTATGCCTCGTTTTACGCCGTTTTTCTGGAACCTATCCCCTTACTTTATATGAACTCGAAGTCTCGATTTACGCAGATTTTTATTTTCTGGAACCTATCTATCATTTTTGTATGAACTTAAAGTCTCGATTTACGCGGTTTCGATTTACGCGTTTGTTTCTTGGAACGTATCTACCGCGTAAATCGAGGGATTGGTGTATAAAGATTCTTAATTTTTAATATTATTTCAGTGGGATTGAAATTTATATTATATTTGTTTTTTAATTATTTATTCATCAAATAATAGATGGTATTAAATTAATTAATTCCAACTGACCAAACTACCTACATGAATATTTTTATAAAACATGCGGAGGTAATGGGTTTCTTCCTCTTACATACCCCCTGGCTAGTGTTATAAAAAAATCCTTAAGCTCATAGTTTTTCGTCGAACACCTATACGACTACTAACTTAACTCAGTCGCGGTTAATTTGTATTATCGAAATAATATGCATGTTACTGTAAAATTTAAGGAAGTCTTTCGTGATTATTGTCCACTTCAAAAATCCTGAATGTATCTGAATTTTTGTTTATAATTATATATTAAATAATTATATATTTTAAATGTTATCATGGTTTTTAAAATAAATTGAATCTCAATCATTTCCTAATATCGATTCATTAACACATTCGACTTAGGAATTTCTTTTGAAGAGGAAATTTTTGGATACAATTCTTAGGTATGTTCTTAATTGGAAAATATGTTATTTGAAGCTCCACTATTTCGCCTCCCTAAATCTCTTCACTACTTCGGGCTTATCTTGCGGATCTCTGAACTAAATTAATCCTAATTTCCTTAATTTATCTAATAACATCAGTCACTGGATTTAACAATAATTCAATCACAGTCCTTGCGGTTGCGTCTATCGTCAGACCAAATTCTATAATAAATGGCACATGAAAGGAGAATTGAGTTTTGATGTTAATAATTGTCCCAATTTTTTTTAATAGAGTAAAATTAAATATCCAAATAAGCATATATAAATATATTAATACAAATACTAATAAATAGAGATAAGAGTCGGGAGAATTTTCATTTGATATTATATTAAAAATTTGTTGAAAAAAATATTTAATATATATGTATAGAATATAAACTACTTAATTTCACTTTTTTATATATATATATATTTTAAAATGTTTAAATGTCTGAACTCTATTCTCATTTTTTTCCGAATACCTCCACATCGTTCTGTATCACAATGACTCGGCGCACTATCGTCACTCATAATCTCTTAAATTATCCTGGCCGCATTCAATCCAACAGGATCGGGAGCCGAAAGTCTATTCCGCACAAAACACCATTGTTGCTCCCTCGCAAAACATATTGGTTCGTGGAATTCGCATTTTTTCCTATGCTTTTGTTATTCGAAACCTCCTACGTGACGTTTCATTGTTGGAAGAGGAGAACCAAAAAAAAATACGCCTGAAAAAAGAGAACTGAAAGCTCTTCGCAGTATGACATTTCTCATTACGTACGAATGTATACCGCACGCCGTAAAGCCCGCGCGTAACCTCTCAACCCCTGGAGCGCCGCCGCCTATTTTTAACCCGTTTTCAGCGATTTTTGTTAGTTCTTCTATCGTTGATAAATTCAGGTTAACAGCATTAGTCACTGTGCGGACCGTATGAAAAATGGTCGAGCCGTCCTTTTTGTTCCCCCGGCGTGAACTTTTTTCCACGACAATCCCCCGGCCAAAAAAAAACTTTTATTTATCGTCTTAAACCGTGCCTTCAGTTACCGTTGTCACTCGGAGTTTTTCCAGATATAACTCACTCTTTTTCGCATGCTTTTCATTTATTTTTCTATTCTAGAAATAGATACATTTTGCACGGCGTGTTGTTATCGCATTAATTTATAAGTGGTCGCCCTTTTGTTTTTAATTTATTGTTTGATTCGCCACTTTATTGTCCAATTTTCTTCCTCTCGCATTACTGAAAAGTAGCTGAGATTTTCTTATTCCCCCTCCGTATGAAATCTATAATGGCCGTAATAAACATTGGACGGAACGCATGTAGCGAAACATATTTTTTGTGTAATACATTTGCGAAATAAATGTTTTGTGCTTTTATACATGTGTTGGTTTTATTTGGGCGCAGATAAATCGAGAAGTTGGGAAAACAGCTTTCTTCGTATTGATATTCAAACTAAATGTAATCATTTGCTATGAAAAATCGCGGAATATCACCAAATAATTTTGCCGATAAATAACATCAAATAATTGCCCTATACTAATTCTGTAAATAAACTTTCTCAATCAATAAAATGATAATAATTTTGAATACCGTTAAGTTTAAATGTTTTGGTATTCTAACACCAATCATTTTGTTTTTCTTTTCTAACCTAGCTGAATTTGTTAAACTCAGCCATGCCGATGGAGTCAATTCGGGCCCCCACATTTTTATTTATCTCGAATAACTTATTTAATATAAATCCTACATATCATAGACTTTTTGTTTTGTCTAAAAAAGTCTTAAAGAATAAATATTATAAATAATCATTGTCCTTTATTATCTGGAATTGTCAAAAAAAATAAAAACAACAATATTAGCTTCTGTTGCCACGCGCGCGATGTTTTTTCTCGCTCGCATCCGCTGCGATGTGCCAAGCGCGAATGACACGTGCGGCGAAAGCTCAGTCTACCGCCAGACATTGCCGAGAGCATTGTCATTTACGCATCATATTAACTAGTTAAAAGAATACAAACTATCTAATGAATATCTATTTTTATTCTTAGAATAATCCATTTTTAAAAAAAGGACACAATTCATTTAAAATCTCTAAAATACACAATTATTGTAATATATTATATTTTACTAGTATTATTTATAAGATTGAGTTTGAGGTTTTAGCCTGGGGACAGCAAGCTTAACAAAATTCAGTGTCACCCCTCCTATAGCGCCATTGGGATCATACCATAGAAACCCTACCTGTAGAAGACTTAGGAACTAAACAAAATTTTGGGTTAAGGCTTTTTGACAGCATCTAGTAAATTAAGTAGATCAATAAATACATTTTTTTTCACACGCGTGTTATATTTTGTTACTAACCAAATGGCATCAAACTTTATTTCGTGCGACAATACACGAAATGAAATATGTAATTTGACCAGTGTTTTGCATGAAACAACGCTTTAGAACAGTGGTTCTTAATCTGGGTTCGATCGAACCCCAGGGGTTCGGTGAGTAAGTCTCCCGGGTTCGGCGGAGTCAAAACGCACCTCGACTTGTACGATATTATGAAAAATGATACGACGTATAATATAACAGTTCGGTGGACGCGCAATGAAACTGGTGGGGTTCAGTACCTCCAACAAGGTTAAGAACCACTGCTCTAGAAAGAACTAAGGAACGGTCGCACTCGTTATAGCAAACCGCGCTATAGAAGAGTTTACTGTATTATTACGCATTAAAGCGAAAAATATATGTAAAGTTATTGGGCTTTCTGAACCGAGTTATATCAAAACCGCATAAAAAGGTGATCTAGTCTAAATTTATTCGTGTCGTGTATTGAATGGATGACTTGCAGTAGCGGGATGTGGGGAGGGGGGGGGGGGACTCGTGTGTTTTACTTCGACTCGGAGTAGTTTTTTCAATTTTTAATCTTCCGCAGCACCCCTAAATATTTTACCCGCGAGCGGCCACTAAAAATAAGTATGTATACTGAATTTTCGTATTTTTTAATAAATCTTTTTTATCATGAACCAGCGCTTTTTTCAATTTTCGTAGCACTCATTTAGAGATCTCAGAGATGTCAGTATCTCCTTAATTTTGGCAAAACGTCGTTTAGTAATATTTTCTAATCTTCGGGAATAGAAAGAAATCGCCAAAGATCATATCTGCCGAATATAAACAGAAGTAGAATTGAAGTCATTTTTTTCCCACATTTTCATTTTTTTCTCTGAGTAATAAATCACGGACACCTTACATCCAATATTGCTATCAATGGTCAAGATACGTCAAAAACATTCGTACCTCAACAACAACCATATTTTTAATTAAAGCATGTGCATATATATTGGTTTTTTTATTGGTTCCCAGTTTAATCATTGTTTTTAGCGACTTTTACAAAGTTACGCAATATACTGTGTTCAATTTTGCTGCGGTATCATTGTAGTTTTACAACTACCTTTATTCAAAGGTGATGTTTGCTCTCTTTATCGCAGCGCAAGCAGAACTGAGGGTTATTGCGGACTATATGGGATTCGCAAATGTAGCCAAAAGCAATACGGGCTAAATTTATTTACCATACAAAATGTCAGACTGTATAATTTTACTAAATCCCGAGCGCTCAAATTCAGATAACGGAATTCGCAGTCAGTTCCAGCCACCGATGAACAGTAATTGATATGCACTCGAGACGTCAATACTGGTCGCAGCAGATAGGGATGCTGTTTCATTAGCCCGCTATCAATCACGATACCTATATATATATACGTACGCGGGACCCTTAAATCTAGCGATACCATCGGTATCTGTAAACATTATAAGCTAAAATTTATGCCGGGTAACTCGATGTAGCACGATGCCGTCCCAAAGCTCATTTCGCCCCTAGCTTCCTTATCATAAACTTTCGTTTTCTTTGTCATATATGTATTCTTTTGACGCTATCTCCTGCAATGCCCCGCTGACCCTTTCAGCGTCCTGACGACTTTTGCTTCAGCTAGAAAATAATAACATTGTTGCGATTTACCGAGACGTGGGTACGGAGAAGCAGTTGAATCGGAATACAATGTGATACTATATTATTTTTATTATTAAATTCTATATAATCTGTTGCAGTTTTATGCAACTTCATAATGTTTGTAATGCAGCTAGTTGGATGAGGGAAAACCCATAAATATTAACTATTCTGTTATGTAATAAACTTCATCATATCTTGATACAATTAGTTACATGCAGATGAGGCTGCTCGAGTCATAAACTTCCCTCGGGACTCGGGAAAGCACGTACTGCACCAACTTCCACCGAGGTCTATTCGAAAGATCATATTTAATGTAGCCGTCGATGCGGAGAATTGAATTTCGATTCAGATTATTATTAAATTAAATCTATACCGCGTTTCAATGTAATATCTTCGGCGTGATATTTCAGTGCAGCATCAACAACGCCATCTGTGATGCTTTAAATTAATTTAGCTCTTTTAAAAGTTACACCATGCCGCGTTCTCCGGTCCCGCAAACCTTTGCTTAAAATATGAAACTTTGTTAATTAATAAAAGTCAACTCGACACAAAATGACGCTTGGTGCAAGCCGAGATACAATAAATGTAAAGTTCATTTCCTTGGAAATTTAAATTTTCGCAAAAGTGTTTCGCTGTAATTTATTTCTTTGGCGAGAATTATATTCAGAAAATTTCGCTCACCTTTTTATCTCGGGGTAATACTCGGCGAATTAATTAATTTTTATTTTGCATGCTTTAAGCTGAGCATGGCAATTACATTTTTTATTAATACAGTCAAATCTTGTCATTGTTACGTAATTATAATTTCACAAATGCATTTAAAAATTAAGGAATAGTCCCTTTTTCATATAAAACATTTTAAATAAAATAATATTAATATATGTACGTTTATATTTCTTTTAATTTACGTACTAAATATTTAAAATTTCAATAAATTCACATTCTCTGACAAAAAAATATGTTATGAGGTATATTGGGAGCCATTAAATATATTTTACTGCATTTAAAGACATAAAACGAAAATTAAAGCCATAAGACATAAAACTGATTAGCATTAAAGACATAAAACTGATTTGAAAAAAACAGTTTATATATCTTACTGGATGCGAGCGAGAAAAAACATCGCGTCGTGGCAACAGAAACGAATATTGTTTTTTTTCGCAATTTTCAAACAATAAAGAATACGTATTATTTATATTATTTATTCTTCAGACTTTTCAGACAATTACAAAAAAGTTTGTTGACATGTAGGATTTGCATTAAAAGATTTATTCGAGAAAAAACAATAACTTGGGGTCCCTAATAGTCCCCATCTGCACTCTTCTAGAAGAATTTAATAACAGTGTGAGATATAAATTATATTATGAATTTCTCGTTGTTACTACAAACAACGATATATCGTTGTTCAGCCGTCAAAGAGTTAAAATTCAATTTTTACACCATTTATAACCCATGCGATAATTTTATTTCTGATATTGATACAGTAAACCCCCATATAACGTACATTCCTATAACGTCCCCCCTATAATGTTTGCGGCAGTTTTTTCCTATAACGTCAAACCCCCCCTATAACGTACATATTATAAAACGCTATAGAATTTTCATAAAAATATATTATAAAATTAACTAATAAAATGTCGTGTTGATCTTCCCTGCCCGCAAGCTGCGGGAAGATTACGTCAGCCAAAATACGAAAGGATATCGCTCATCGCGCGAGTCAAGTCATTTGCGCTGGTAAACAAGTAAAAATGTAAAAAAAAAGAAAAATTACAATGTTTGATGCACTGATCTCCTTCAAATCAAAAAATAAAATTACCCCCCTATAACGTGGAACCTATCTGGACGTTATTGAGGGATTTACTGTATCATCATCATCATCACCATTTGCCAGTCACAAGGCTCTCACTCGCTGAGGGCATGGACCTTACCAAACTCTCGCATGGTAGTCAAGGCCAAAGGAACCTGAGTCTCACACGTGACGTGAGGG
The DNA here is from genome assembly GCA_022495035.1 of Philopotamus ludificatus. Taxonomy (NCBI): domain Eukaryota; kingdom Metazoa; phylum Arthropoda; class Insecta; order Trichoptera; family Philopotamidae; genus Philopotamus; species Philopotamus ludificatus. Next base: position 26,451 of record JAGXCT010033156.1, on the reverse strand, counting down.
CTCCCCTTTCATGTCCATACCGCGGGGACCCGAGCCGTCTTGGTATGCGGTTTTTTATAAAGAGTTTCCCTCTCTTGGCCATTGCTGGCATTGGACGTCCATCTTCTACCATGTTGGTATCAGATTTTACCCTCTCGACTGTGTCCAGGCAAGTAGGAGGGGTTTTGCCCAGGTATTCGTTTGTTCTCTTCTCTATATCAATGTGGAAATATAAAAATTAAAAAATAACCATTTTATTAAAAATTCACTCGTTATCAAATCTATGATGATTTTAGCTTAATTTACTCTCATTATATTTTTATTATAAATTTATTAAAAGAGATATTCATTTGAAAAATGAATAAGAATCCGATTCAAAAAAGACATTATTTTTTTTAATTAAATAAAAAAAATCGAGTGTTTGCATCTTTTAGGGCAATACGTCTGGCCCAGGAAGTGGAAAAGTATAAAACTTTTAAAAAAAAACACATTACGTCAGTGATATTATAACCGAATCTTATTTATAATAATCGCTCAAGGGCTTTCAATGAGATTAAAATCCAGGCTATTTCCCGAACACTCCATTGATTTTACGTTTAGATTGACTTTATAATCCTATTTTTTTTAAATATGATTTTACTAAAATTTAGGTCGAAATTTGATCCTATAATGGATTAACTTTTGCGGAAAAGTATAAAGATAATTGTACTGAATTTTTTAATAATGTTATTATTAAAATAATTTGCCATTCTGAAAATTTTGCTTCATAGCTAATTTAACTCAAAGTACAGTCACTTTATTCATTCTCAAGATTAATTTATTTTTGTTATCATAATGAATCTTTCAGTTTAACATAAGCTAATGAGTTCTTATGTCTTAAGCTTTGTTTAAATATAATTGTATAATGTATTATAGTTATCTTGAAAAAGATATATATTACTTTTTGAGTCTCCTCTCGTAATCCCTTTATGACACGTGTATCAATTATTATCCAGCTATCATTATTCCCGGCGCTGGTTGTGTCGGCTTTCCTTTGTGATTAACTCTTTAGGTCGCCCGTACAAATGGTTCTCTATAATTTAGAAAATGTCCGATGGGAATTAGCCGACGACTATCTTTATAGCATTTCGGGTTATCTTAATAAACTTTGCGAGCAGAGAGCTTTCATACAAATCCCGAAATTGGACCGGCAGCTGATTCTGCAGCCAGAGGCGGCCGGTGCGATATTATTTCTGATATTTGCCCTAGCAAATTTTATGCGTGCGATAAAAACAGGGGGGGAAAATATATATATATCATTACTGCTGGCTATATATTTTTTCGCGTCTGCGAGTCCGTTGGTACGTTTCCGCAGTTTTATTCAATTTCGCGCAAGTTTCTTATATTTGAAGCCGAGTTTAATCGAACTTTCAGACTTACTTCGGGAATAGTTTTCGTTTCTATTCCTCGCCTCGAGTAGACTGCATTTCGGAAATGGGATTTTCATACATATTTTTTTCACCCTCCCATACTCACTTCATCATACAACTAGTTTAATGTCTGCGATAGGCATTTAACATATTGGGGAGGGAAAATTTTTATTTTATTGAGAGCTCGTGCGACAAAATGAGATTTCACCCCCGCCACCTTCACTTTTTATTTTCATATTTCCATCGAGAATATGTACAGCATGTTTTTTTATAAATGCATTATATTCTAATATTTATTTATTTTATTTTTAGATTTATGCCGAGAGATACACGCCCTATGCCCATAGTACATTGCAGACTTGGAGAGAGCCTGGGAGGGCTTCCACCCGCCGAATTACCAGCGCCTGATCATCGATCCGAAGCCAGATTAAGAATCGATCCCAAAGTCCTTGTCTTTGTGGAATCTGCATACACCAAACTATGCCGAGATATTGCCGAACTCTTAGTTCACAACCGAATAAAGTAAGTTTAATCAAATATATCATTATTGATTGGTTTGCATTCGAGCAAATAACCAACCCCTATAACCACGCAACGGACTTCTTCGATTTTATCGCACATGCAATACAGATTTTAATAGCTTTTAAATATATGTTTTATTTATCGATAGACTATATTTGTGTACATTAATTCCCCCATAACATACGTTGATTTTATGTATGGCTCGAACGAATAAAAAGGGTCGTGAGGGATTTCAATTAAATATATTACACCGGGAAGAGTTCTATATCATGTACTATTTATTATTTTTTTATATCTGCACATCGCTCGATTAATTTATATTTAATAATTCGAAAAATACTTAGTACTATAATTACTACCAAAAATGTGATGAAAAACAACAGATCGATATTTTTTGATTAGTTGCGTATATTGTCTTATATTATTATTAATTTCTTATCACTAATTTTCCAAAATTAAAACTCATAATCGGATTAATATGTTATTACACATTTTAAACGTAAGTAGGTTCCAGATGCTTCTAAAAGTTTTCTATTAAATTTAATTTAAATATATTCAGTAATGGTGTATGATAATAAACTAATTTGTTTACATAAGGATGGTGTAAAATTATTATCATCATTTTTCTAATTATTTTTGTTCAACTTTTTTCGCATCGTATAAAAAAATTGTGGGATTTTAAAACCGGGATAAATAAATCTTATGTGACTTAACTTGTAACTGATAACAATCTGTTATTATAATGTAGGTTAATCGCGATTGAGCTAAGATAATACTCGGATAGGTTAAATAAAAATATGCATGGTAAAGTTCAAAGAGTTATTGGTTTCTTTTACACAATTTAAACTTTGATCGTCACAGAAAAACAATTGTTCTTTATAATACCAATATTTGTTTATTAATTTAATTTTGTCATTTTTGTAGTGTCATAATACTTAGCCTTTCAGAGTTATCCTGAAAGCCAATTTATCAGTGAAAACTTTGATCACTTGAAAGTGTCTAGCTTAGAAAAAATATTTTAAATTATCGTTTTATAACCATAATATTAAACATCAACATAAAAAATTAGATGAAAATGTCATATTTTGTCATGATCACTTTTGACTGACAGCTTTAGTTATAGCTTTCAAAAGGTTTTTATTATATCATATTTCAATCGGAGAATAATGAAGTTATGTATAGTTTTGTTAATTGAAATAACTCCCACCACACCTGCAAGTTTTCTATCCCTTTTTTATAAAAACTATATGGTTTCTACTGAAAATACGAATCTAAATGATTTGACTTTCATCTACATTATTATGTTTTTTGTCTTTTAATAATTGCTTTTACGATCAAAGTGGGCAATAATTATAAGGTGCTAAATTTTAAGGATACAGTAGAATTTCCGGTATGGTTGTTTTAATTTTTCACAAGTTCTTTTTGTTTACACGCATTATCATGCTGTAAAATGATGAAGCGTTTTTAATTGTCGACAATGAATTTCAGCAGTTATCGTTTCGTCCGGCTTAAGAAGTTCACAGTGACTCATATTCCATCAAACACAGAAAAGACCCTTTCTAAATGTCAATTCTGGCTTGGGCGTTGAGATCGGGGGTTTCTTAGAAAGCCATTGTTTTTTCCCTTACATTATCGTATACCATATATTTCTCGTCTCCAGTGATAATTTTCAGGGAAAAATGTCGTGCTCTATGTCTTGACAAAAGTGATGTACATGTGTTGTATCGCTCTGCTTTGTTATCCGTGAACGATTGGCGCGGCATCGAAATAACCATCCTGCTTACATTTCTAAGGCGTTTTAAATGTTCATGTGTTGACGACGTTGAAGATGCGAATTTTGTGATAATTCTTCTATATTTTGTAGAAGATCTGATTCAATTAACCCCTTGTGTGATTTGCCCGAATACAACTCGGGTAGGTATTTGCTGACACAGTGATTTGCCCGAACTGGATTCGGGCACATCGTACACGAAACT
>JAGXCT010033156.1:0-21646 GCA_022495035.1 Philopotamus ludificatus | reverse complement strand
TCCAGTTCGGGCAAATCACTGTGTCAGCAAAATACCTATCCGAGTTGTATTCGGGTAAATCACACAAGTGGTTAAAGACGAATATCTTCAAGGTAAGATTCACATCGAACAACACTTCGAGATTTCCCGCAAACTGATATATACACCACGGAGTGCCTCTTCTTGAAACGATTTAATCGAGACGCAATGTGCAGGGCCTTACCTCGAATTAATGGACCATTGTGCTTCCTAATATTAATTTCTAACATTTAAAAACGTCGCGAATTTGTTTAAATATGTTTAAAAACTGTAAACGTAAATTGCGGTAAATAAAAAAAGAAGGTACTATACATACTAAAATAAAACGGGACTGAAATAATTTAACGCAAATAGCGGGGAAATGGGAAATACGGGCACGTAAAAACAGGGTTTCACTATATATCTTTCGCCGTTTTTGAATAGAATTTCTATTTTATTTTTATTCTAGGTTTATTTTGTTAATAAAGAGATAATTTGAGTTCATCATTCACTTTTTGTATTATCATACGTTTCTTACTTGCACGACATTTTTAAATTTGTATAACAAATAATTCCTTTGGCGCGTTTATGTCGCTATTCACGATTGTTGGGGCTGAATCGTCGCTAAGTAATTACTTTTTTTGTTACTTAAATCGTTTTTGTCAGTGTAAATCAATTTTATTATCGTGTAGCCGGGTTTTTCAATATTGCACGCGCAAAACCACTCGCTCATAACGCGAGCCATTGTTCATTCTTTAGCATCGCAGATCGATCGCTCGCCTATGCGTAGCGATGCAAATTGAAAATCCCCATTGCAAAAGAAGCGATTCGGTTTATTAGAAGTAATTTGCTGTGAGTATGCAATAACAGCAAAGCCCGAATTACCCCCCACCAGCGCTCCCACCTGGCATGTTCGCGAGCTGCTTGTTCCGCCGGCGGATTACGAGCGCGCAAATTGACCGTGGCCCGAAAGCCGATTACGTCCGCGGCCGGGGGCACCTGTCCGCGTCTGGGCTCACCATTAAAAATCCATTACACAGGGGTGCCATTTTACAGGCAATAATAGAAGCATTAAAGCGCCGATCAAACAGCCATCAATCACCGAACGCGCCATTTGTTTGTCGGGAAAACCGGAGCACTGCCACCCAGCACATACCAACACACCTGCCCGACTCATCTGTCTTGCTCATTTCCTCTTTTTACGTGTGTATGCATGTATGGGTGTATACGGATTATTATTCGACTGTATGACGTCACGGCCGATAATGGAGCTTTTTGCCAACCTTTTAAAGAACTCGCTTCTATTTAGACTTATTATGTCGCCTTTGTGCGGCGCCGTGCTTTTAGCGCCGACATCGCTGCAAGTAGGTGATTATTGCAATATTTCGCCCCAGAGATTTTATTAACGTCTATTATGCTATTATTCCCATTGGTTCATATTAATCTTAAAATATATTATGATATTCGGAATACTTCCACGCTCATCTCTTCATAGTCAAGACATTTATAATACAGTTTGTCCTCGACTTACGACCGAGATACGTTCCTGGACTTTGGTCGAATTGAATTGTCGTAAGTCGAATTTCATACAAATTCTTTCGTCATCTGTATTTATATAAGTACAATCCATTGGCTTATCAACAGTAGTGGAAGAAGAAGCAGTAGTAGTCTTTTTAAAAAACATATCCAATTTTAGTTGAGTTGTTTGTTGTTTTTTTTCCCCTGTATATTTCTTTGTAGCAAGCAAGATCTTCCCGAATACGGCGGTTTATACTCAAAAATATTTCGGTATCCAAATTAATTTTTGCAATTTTTTGCATTACTTGGTCAATTTGAAGGAACGCTGCTTCCATTTCTTTCAATACAAATTTTTCTGATTCCAAGATCATTTCTTTTTTTTTAGTCTCTTCTTCAACCCTTAATAATAATTCTTCATTTGTAAGATCTTCCAAATCATTTCTATAAGTTGGTCTATAGTTCCCACGATCAATATTTAATATCAAGTTTCTTAAGCAAAGCCCTACAAATGAGATTTGTAGTGTGTTCAATTTCATTTTCTTTTCGAAATTGCGACTGAGTTATTTTCAAAACGTTTAGTAAGCTTTTTCCATATTCCATACATGTAAGATGATGTGACCTCTTGCCATCCCTTTCCAATATTTTTAATTGCTTGATGAATATTAAAATTCTTCCAAAACTCTTTAAACGTTTTTCCCTCGTCTAGCGCTACTATTGCTTGGGCAATTGTAGTTTTTAAATAAAAGGCTCTAAATGTGGCAATAGCTCCCTGGTCCATGGATTTCAAAATACTGGTGGTATTAGGGGCTAAATACGCGATTTTAACGTTAAGGATGTAAATTTGATATGTGGTGGATGTCCCGGTGCATTGTTTAGTATTAAAAGTATATTGAATGGAATTTTCTGATTACACATTTTTACTTGGAATAAATAAATTAAACTAGTCTTCAAAAAATAAATTGTGTTGCCGTCCACCATTTTTTGTTTGAGCGGTAATATAGTGGTAACATATCGATATTGATTCCTTTGAGGGCTTTCGGCTTTTTAGAGTGATAAATCATTATTGGTTTTAATTTATACCTGCAATATTAAGCAAATTAACAAAAGTGTAAACTGACTTAAATGCCTTTGAAGCCTGGCATACTTTTTTCTTCCTATTAATATAGGTACGCTAAGGCATTTTGTTCCATTAGAGCGGTTTCTGTCAACATTAAAAAAATTTGTTCCTTTGACTTATTCTTTCTTTTCCTAATCAATGCACAACATTTCGATAAAATCTCCAGCAGTCTTGTAATCGGCACTAGCTGCCTCCACTTTATTTCTTCGCTACATTTTGATAATTCGCCCGTTTTTTGAATCTCGCAAACCAAATCCATTACTGGCAGTAAATGTTTGCTGATAGTTAGTTCGCTCCCTTTAATTTTAGGGTTTTCGGGGTAAGGCTCAGCGCCTTTGTCTCTTTATGGTCATGCTAAGGGGATTCGTTTTTTTATCAAATCTTCCATCCAAATCACTATAGTTTTTCCAATTCGTAAATGGGTCCAAGTTTTTTTTGGTATTATTGTAGATTTTATGGATATTGCTCCTTTAACAGCTTCACTGATACTTAGTTTATTCTTCAAAATTGTAGAGATCGTTGAATGTGATAAGTGTAGATTGCGAGCTATGTCCTTCACTCTTTTACCACTCTCATATTGTTTAATTCTTTAAGTTTATTTTAAGTTTTATTTCTAAATCTATTGCACTTCTCTTTTTTTGTCACATCTACTCCGTTTGCTAGTCATTATGGGCACGATTTATTCACGATGAATCAGGGTTGACAAAGGCGCACCGTAATGCAATTTAAAAAAAAAATTATTTTTTTTTGGTCGTAAGTGCGAATGGTCGTAAGTAGAACCGTCGTAAGTCGAGGACTACCTGTATTGGGTTGATGCAAAAGTTATGACCGTTTTATACATATACAATTAAACATTTTTTTTCCAGATTTGTATGATTTATTTAATCAATTATATAATTTCCATCCGTTCTTATAATCTTCTCCCATCTTTCTATCAACTTATTAATACCATTAGTGTAAAATTCCGTGGATTTTGATGGTGCGTAGGCGATGTTTTATCTGCTCTGCATTGTATCAAACTTTATCATTCTAAAAATTTGCAGTGATCGGAATAAATGAAAATCGGAAGGAACAAGATCTGGAGAATACGGTGGATGCTTGATAACATCCCAATTCAACTCATTTAGCTTGTGTTGGGTCATCATAGCCACATGTGGTCGCGCGTTGTCGTGATTAAACACTTCCCCTGTTCTGTTTACCAATTCTGGTCCATCCTTTTGAAGGGCGATATTCAATTTGGATAATTGCTGACAATATATTTCTGCTGAATTGTCTGATTGCGTTCCAAGAGTTCAAAATACACAATACCCTTACAATCCCTTACAAATCTTCAGATCGGAATTTTGTAAACCATCTTCGTACCTGTCCAACTTTGATGACATCTGCTCCATACACTTCGCAAATGTTTTTGGTTGCCAAACTCGCGGTATTGTCTTTACAGAATTCATAAAGTAAACATGACGTAAATGCACTTTATCGACGGACATTTTGAAAAAAAACAATGGGTCTTCACTGTACTTTGGCCAGGCCAAAACTGAATAGAAAATAAAGGGAAAGCATCCTTTATACAATGGAATCATTTAAAAGAAGATACTATTCATCATTTCTGAAGAATATTTTTTTTACCTAGGATCATAAAAAACGGTCATAACTTTGCATCAACCCAATATATTCTTGTTTATAAAATTCTTATCTTATTTTTTAACATTGAATAAAATTTACGATAAAACAATAAAAATGCGACAAACGTGATTTATTAAAAAATAATGTCATTACTTTCAATTTACGGTAAAATTTATTTCAATTTATTAACGATGATTTAAGATCATTGTTGATTTTTCATAGAGGCTTTTCTTCTTATTTACAGAGGCTGAACCCGGAACGGGATAGAATTCTCGCATTATTTTTAGTACAATTTTATTATTCCCAATAATTCCAATTATTTTATATGTCAAGTATAGTAGAATTTTTTTTATAATCGATGACAGATTTTCGATTGGATTACAATCCAGACTGTTATATATTGGTTTAATTCAATTTTTTGCCCTAACAATACGGGATTTAAATTTTTAATAAATGAATGGCAAAATTGGAATCAAACAGAATGGATAGTTAATCTTTTTGCGTTCGAACGGAATTTTTTTTACCATTCTGTTTTAAAAAGATGATTTTTATACTATCGACAATATATTTCACGCGTTTTATATATTAGGAGGACCAGGAATTAATCTATTTTCTGTAGTGCAGCATTCAACTTTAAGTATTTTGTAAAATTTCAATGCCACTTTTGGAAAAACGTTATGGTTTGAGTTAAAATATTTAAGAGGTGTCTTTTAACATCGTGTTGGATTTTTTTTGTTTCCAAAGGTGCACGAGCAACGCCCGCTAAATACGATGGGTATTTAGCAGGAGTTTTTTAAGAGGATTTTTTTTTGGGGTCTTTCTTGATGTATGAAGACATGCTTTGTTGAAGTATTTTTCTTCTTCGGTTACTAAATTTGGATATTTTGCTTTCAAATTTTGGTTAAATCTCACTAATTGCCGAAAATAGACTTCTGACGTTATTGTTTGGTAGGGTTTCGATAATTAAAAGTAAATGATCTCTAGTAAATCTTACCATATGGACAAAAGAGCCTTTAGTATCGTTAGTCCTGGCTTTTTTGAGTCGGAATGTAGGTTTTTAATTTATTGAAAGCCATTGTTTTTTCATCTAATATTTTCATATGCTATTTACTTTTCGTCTTGCTTAAAAGTTGTGACAAAAAGGGTAGGTTTGTTGTCGTTATAATAAAGAACTGTGTTCACGCGTTTCTTTTTATCGAGGGATGGTTCGTTCAGCATCCAAATACCTACCCTATTCACTTTCCTAATCCGACTTATATATTACATAAAACCACGCTATAGATCCCCAAGACCTGAGTTTCTAGCGAATAATCAAGAGGATCGAAGTCAAGTCGGATTTTAATTTCTCTTCATTCTAAATCCGGTTGTCGTCTACTTCTAGTAAGGTCCTTCAAACTCCTATTGCCGTTTTGAACTTTCAAAACCGGGATTGTCATATGTTGACTTCATAGAACTTATAAAACTTTTTCATAAATTTCGGTAATGGCTTCCTTAGTCTTGGTTGTCTATATTCCTTCGTCAAAGAATACAGGATGCATTGACGCATGTGTACGTCGTTGATTTCCGTCTCAAACATTTTTCCCTTAATAAAAAAAAGTATTTATATACAAAAAATAAAGTCAATACACATTTCTACAAATAATATTTGTCTGATTAACAAATCATAAGGTTACAACTTTTGTTTTACGTATCACTATGTATGTACATTTTATTAATTAATTAGATATTATTTGTATCCCGCCGGTAAAAATCAATGTCGAGTCACACTCGACATGCAAATAGTTATTAAATAATATAATTATTCCATGCCTTCTTTTACGTCATATTGAGCTGGAACCCGGAAAGGTCTGAACATATCAGGGCTGCCTTTGTTATACCAAAAATTTTCAATTAATTTTTATTGTAATGGATAGTAGACGCTTTGTATGATCGAATATTACATTTAATAATCGCTCACAGCTTCCGAATAATACTTAAATCCGGCTATTGTCCTCGAAAATCCTTTGCTTTTATATCTATTTCAAAATTCCGAAAAATATTTACATACGCTTATATTTTAGTATATCCCATTGGATACGAGATTAAATCTTGATTATATTTATTTTACTCATTTGCGTTTGCGAAAAAAAAAATATTCGATTATTATATAATAATATAGATATATCCGTGCTGTTTTTTATACATGTAATTTGCAACAATGGCTGGTGGAGATGAGTTGGCAAAAAGGAAAAACGGAAAATGTTTTTCCGAAGCGATACGTGCGCAATACGAATCATATCCAATTTCATTTAATATATCGCAGATTTTTCATATTGATTTTTTTGCGTAAAAATTAATTTAATTCCAACACTATCGCAAACACGGGTATTGCGGCATTAGCGCAATGTTCTCATTTCGCTCCCGTTTATTACTCTAATAAACTATGGTTTATTGGACCATAATTTTCAATAAAATCTACACGATGGTGTATTAATGTTTGTGTGTTTTGTCATCGCCGTCCGCGTTTTAAAATTTATGATGGAGGGCCCTTCTGCCAACGCCGAACGGCAAATATTTGCCAAGTTTTAATATTCGCGATTATCGTGCCGGCCGCGTATTAAATCAATGGATTTGTTTTATTATCCGATTAAATTGACGTATGAATGGAGGTAGCACATGATGCCGTTTACCGCAGAAACGACGTCGACGACGCCGTCGCCGGATGACGTGCAATAACGTCGCGCATTAACTCGAACTGACGTCAGACAGGCGGCGGGGTGGGGGTAGGGGACGTCTCACCTTATCGGAAAGCCTTCCAGGACCACTTAGAATCATATTTATATACACACGGCGTGCGAATATGTTTATTTTTTCAATTTTTGTGAAAGGAATATGAAATAATATGGCATTAAACTTCAAAAAAATTATTAACGCTATTTCTTTTTGATATAATAAAAGAGATATTGAAGAGAGACCCCGCGGGTACGGAATGGGTTAACCGAGAGTCCATCCAGGTGATGGTGCGCAGCTAATTTGGCGGCTGCCGCCACTTTATCCACTTGACCACGTAACAAGTTGTGTTCGATTAATCCCCGTCGGCGCAGATCAACCGGCGGTGATTGGTCGGCGAGAGATGAAAGGGTCTTAGGGGAGACTGGGCCGGGTCTCTATATAAATAAAGATAAGAAATGAGGCGGGGGAGTGGAGAAAGAAAATTGATATGTGATATCAGTCAGCCGGAAAACCGTAGCACGCCCGATGTCAAATGGTGGAACGAAATCGTTTCTTACAGCCGATATTGAATTCCTGGCCGTACGCATTCATGGCTTTGCACGAAGAGACGGACGATTGCAATAATATTGCTTCAATAAATGTCATCAATCACGTTGTTCTGTTCTATTCTGTTCTGTTCCGGCCTTCGGTAACACGCCGGCCCCTCGACTAACGGCCGTATCGCAACAATCAATCTCGAACACATTAATGTCTTTTTACAAATTGATGAAATAATACATTGGGAAATATGGATACATCCTACAGTAATAATATAAATATTTAAATATTAGAGAGGACACAATAAATCACAATATAAATACTTGTTTAATCAGTATTTACCTTTTAGCGAAAAGAAATGACCGTTCTTTTAGTACAAAGGAAAAATTTATTTACAAAAATATTACAAATGTTTTATTTGTTTTAATAATTTCCATTATTATTTATAATGTCTCTCCACAATTTGGGAAACTTTTCGATCCCTCTTTTATAAAAACCTGGCTCCTTTGATTTAAAAAAGGCATTTAAGTGATTTCACTCTGGTTCTCTGAATTAATTTTTTTTGTTTCATGGAGCGAATGTCTATACTTCAAAAAATAAGTGGTAACTGATGGAGCAATATCAGGAGAGTAAGAGGATGAGACAATAGTTCCAAGTTAAGCCTTTAATTTTTACCTTGAGTGATCTTTGCTGCGTGCGGTCTCGCGTTGTCATGTTGTAAAATCTGCCGTTGTATATTTACTAACATTGACAGTTTTTTAATCAATTCTTCCTTTAATCTATTTAATTGCGAACAGTATACCTCTGCTGTGACTGTTTTTCCAGGTTTGAGTAATTCATAATGAATCACTCCCGAAATAACCCACCAGACACACAAAAGATTTTTTTTTAACGTCATACCAGGCCGAGGTGTTAAAATCGGTGCTTGCCCTGGAGAAAGCCATTGATTTTTTTTATTAGGAGAGTTATAAATGATCCATTTCTCATCTCCAGTAATTATCCTTCTTAGAAATGGATCGGCTCTGTCTTTGCGCAACAAAGAGAACAAATGTCACTCAAGCTGATCCAAGGCTGACTGGGTACAGATCATGCGGTACCCAAACTCCTTGTCTAAGTGTTTCTTTCCTAACAGCTCTTGAGGTGGTCTTTTACAGTTGACCAGGGACAGCCGATGTCTTGGGATAATTCTTTAATTGTTTTTCGAGGATCAGATTTCACTAGTGATTTCAGCACTTGATCATCGATTTTTTGCGGCCTTCCCGATTTTTTTTTTTTTTTTAGATATCTGTCCCCATTTTTAAATTGTTTAAACCACCACCGTCGACACTTTCGAACCTTCAAAATATCACCATAAGTTTCGCAAATGCTTTCGGTGGCTTCTTTGCTTTTCAATCCTTTGTCAAATAAAAACAAAAACATACACCGTAACTGCATCTCTTGGATCTCTGGCCATGACATTTTTTCTATGGATGAAAATGAAAAAAAAATGTATTTAAGTCGGTAAGGGATAAAAGTCGCTTTTAATAATACTAATTTCGACGCACTTACTCGCCGGAAATCAAACGCAAACTGATTTCAAAGAGCGCCCTAAGAAAACGGTCATTTCTTTTCGCTATACCTAATATTTTTATTAAAAATGTATAATATACAGGTGGCCATCTATTTTTGCACATAATATGTTCTTAAAGATGTGTGCGTGTTGAAAGTTTCTATGTTGAAAGTTCGAATGTACAGAGATGTAAATAAACTTCATTAATTATATTTTAAAATGTAGCTATAAAATTTTGCTCCATATGCTGTATGAGGAATGAAGTATTGGAAGACACAAAACATTAATTTCTGAGATTTTGAGGGTCCTGGAGCATTGTGCTATGATTAATACTGCCGACACGAAATGAAAAGTGAACCTATCTTTAAATAATAGCGCAATAACTCAAGCTTTTTTTATTTGATTTCCAAGTGACTGGAAGTAATTCTATATTCCTTTCAGTGCACTGAAATTTTCTGGTCGATAAACTAACATTGGCTTCAGTTTTAAATCACCAGTTTCCACTACGAAGCTATGTCAATCGGGTAGAACGTTTATGTCCAGAGACAACTGATTCTTCTATAAATAATCCGTCTCGTCTACATTGAATATTTGGTTAGGAGGATATTCTCCATCTATAATCATTTTGAACAATAAGGAAATATGATTTTTTGCAGCATCGTTATCTCCATCAGGCAATTCTCCAGTCAATTTAATATTATGTAAAGAATATTTCATTTTAAATTTGACGAACCAGTCATTATTTGCTTGAAACAACATCTTCTTTTAATCTATTGTAGTCTTCCAATCTCTAAACTAATTAAAAAAAACTCAGAGGGGCTTAATGTTGATCATCCATCTGTTAAAGACCTTTCGACTGTATTGGAGCAAACAATTTTTGCATTATCGACAAAAATCTTCAAAAATCGAATTTTCTGAAATGTGCGGAATAGCGAATTGTACGAGACTCGAGGTCCATTTGTAATTTTCTTTGTGTTATATAACTTTAATCCAACGCCCAAACATTATTTGGAATCCATTTTTTGTAAAAACGTTCTGGTTTAAGAACGAAAGAAGAAAAGATTGAGCTTTTCTTTTTGGATATTTTTTTGGCGAAAACATTTACCAAGAAATAGATGGAAATCAGATGGAAAAATTCTAAAACAATAATTAAGATATCACAGTACTACCCAATTTAAGTCAATAATTTTGAATTGCTCTTAGTAAATTATACCTTGAAAATTCCACAGAGCATCATTTTTTTATTGGTAAGCCTTTTTGTTTATTTTTTTTTATATAATATCCGCTTTTTATCTTAAGTTATCAAATTGTCTGAAAATGATGGCTGTAGTTAACAAACCTCCGAAACAATTCAGTCAGACACCATTTTTCAGGCCATTCAGAAGTCAGCTCACGCAGCACCCACTTCTGTACTTATTCACTTTCTTAATACCATGTAGAGCTTTTGTCACCATAGTTTTCGAATTCATCTTCAGTGCCATCTCATGCGTTGTTAAACGTGGATTATTTTTCATAAGTACCTTTAATTTTAATCATCAAACACAATATGGCGACCCCTTTTTTACTTTTAAGTCGAAATCTCCTGCATTATTTTTTTTATCTATGAAAGACATATGCGAATGTTAACTGCATTATTTCCGTATAATTTTCAACTCTTTTCAGTGACTGTATTGCGTCTTTGCTTTTTCTGTAGTAAAAATGGATGACGTGTCGAATACGCTCAGGATCGTCACACGTGTTTGAGGGGTGAAATATATTACAAAAATATCATTTTCTTGAAAAACCCCTCTAAATGCTAACTTAGGAATGTCCGAAAAGGAAACATTTAGGTATTTTTTTGGGAATGTAAAAATGATGAAGCCATAAACGCACTAGCATTATTATTAAGATGTGCTCCATCTACCCAAAAATACCCAAGATATTTTGACAATTGCCTTATCACAATAAATTCACCCCATTGCTTTAATTCAGTTAAATACTGTATTATTTTAAAGTGATGTGTTTTTTTTTTGTGAGAATGGTTGAAATTTAATTGTGCTCTGGAACATGGAAAAGCTTGTTTCTGAAAAAATTCGACAATGTTTAATTGGATCTAATTGAACTAAAATTTTCTATATCCGATGGATGCTTGATACTTGATTTATAATCCCTGATTTAAATTTGCGTAGTACTATTAGTACATACTTTAGTTTCAGTACATCTGAAACATTAAGTTTGAATACAAACTGATCTGAAACTTCGATTTAAAAAGTGGGTTAAATTTAGTGTAAATATTGAAATTTTTGGATCAATACTGTGCGAACTTAATGCAACCTTGCTTTATTTGTATAGCTCTTTTCAATATATTCTCTTTTAAGGATTGGCCAATTATTTTTTTAATCATCATCTCTTTTGTTGAAATTACTAATTGGGGCTTATTGTGTTGTAATCGTTTATGATTTACCATTTAAATGTTTTTATTTTCATGTATTATTATCAATGTTCATTTTTCATCGTCCTTTCATATATTTTTTTATCTCAGGAATTCGAAAAGTTGTAAGGAAACATATCCGGCGAGTACAGAGATATCATGTCTTTTTTGTCCAAAAAATCTTTCTACATTATCGATTTTTCCGCGAGCGAAAAATCGCACGCCAAAATACGCGAAAACTTTTTGACAGCCAACAATAAAATAAGCATCCAATATGACAACCACTGTCAAGATACGCCAAAGACAAGTGTATCAACACAACAAAACAATGAGACAATTGTACAGCCCGCGAAATTTAAAAAACGGCATATTTCCTTTATCAAACTTTATTTTTCCGTGATTTTATGGCAATAATAAAATTAAAAAAAGTCAAGATAGAATTATTCTGTGCATTCGAATAATTTTTAAATGCTTATGTATTTCGGCAATAACTCATTTCGAATAAAATATAATATATTGCGGCATTTATGGTCGATGGCATGCGGCCTCGAATTCGCATAGCGGCCATTAATTGTTAAAGCGTACGTTTTTATCCAGTCGTTTTCGAATACATTTTTTTTTTCACGCAAAACTCCGAACGTCTGTCAGTTTTCACCCCACTCCCTTGCACAATACATCTCGCCGGGGGTGAAAAGTCCGGCGTGACGAATTAATAATAAACGGCGCACCACGAAAAACAATTTTCCTTCGGCTAGAACGAATGTAAGCACTTCCAGATAAATTAGTTGCGCCAACAGTTAAATAGAGTTTCGCTGTTTCTGGTTCCGCCGCCGAAATATTGCGGCCCCAGGTACATCCCCGGGTTCAAGGTCCGAACTTGATTCTCTGCCCGCTTGTATAATTGTTTAGCAATTAATGGCCGCAATTTTCTTGTCCCGCTTTCGGATGACTTAATTCTGAAGTGGCGAATTTTCCTTCTTCTCAAAAATCTTTACGCCGGAGATAAATTTATAATTATTTAGAGAACGTGAAAACGAGTTTGAGTCCTATAATATGTCTAATTTAATCATTTGTCTCTCTGGGATGTCCTTTGTTTCTTTCATCACGATCTGAAAATCACAAGAATCTCATTATGCTCTTATTTTTTTATGTCCAATCCATTGAAGATGGACGCATTTTCTTTTTTAAACATCGTTGTAAATCTATGTATCTTTTTCTAGCTGGACATTTCGAAAGCATTGAACCTTTAATAATTGAAAATTGGCTCCAACATACGAGATGTACTAGGTGAATCAAATGTAAAAGGATTTTTCTTTCAAAGTCAAAAGAGATTGCGAGGCAGAGTTTCTAGAATCCTCCTCTATCCTTCTGTATCCTTTGTAACGGATTTTGATTCGTTACGAAGAGGTAAAAATGATTTTCATCGCATTCTCACCTGCGACGATATGTTAGCTTATCAGTATGTTCCATATTAAATAAAGGCAAACATGGAAAAACACTCTTGCCATTCTTTTTTTAATTCCCCATCAAAAATTTAAACATATAAACCCTTAAATTTCTAAACCTTCCAATTCCAATCTGACTACTCACAAAAGTATTGCAATCTTTGACACCCAAAATTCATTCGCAGCCAATTATATATAGATAAAGTTAATCTAATTAAGACTCTAATAACATCTAGTATTATTTTTAAACAAATATTTATTTTATTGATGTTGATTACATTCCTAATTTTTCCAAATCGTTGTTAATATTCGGAATTGAAAATTTTACTACTATGAAACGAAAGATTTACTGAAACTTGAGAATCAGGAGACACCTATGATATACCTGTGACTTAGTCCATGTAGAGAGGTCAATTCGATTTATAATATTGCTCTTCTAGTATCGCTCCTAAAATTCGTATGGAATTTGACAAATGCATATGTTTATGGATCCTTTTTGGTTCTCATTCTCAAGAAAATCTAAAATTGTGCATCCTAGATGAAATATTTCTTCATACTGTTTATTTGCCGTATTTAAAATATTGATATAAGCTAATTAAAACATTTTATTTTTATTTTACACTTTAAGTAGAAGGACGAAACTATTTTCTTTCTACAGACTATTCGCTGGAAAAATTAATTTCAATATCTTAAATGCATTAGAATAAACTAACCCAGTTATCTAATAAAACTTTAGAGGCTACGAATTATTTTTTCTGGACTTTTCTGGACGGGTTTTTGTTCAGCTCTGAGTAACTATTTTCTAAATGCTTTTTTATCAGGGCATTGAGCCGGATGAAAATCGAAAAATTTAAACCGTTAACACGCATTTTTTGTACCCGAACGAAACTTTAGAGCTGAACTGAAAATAAATAACGGTTCATACAGATTTTTCACTTAAATATAACCCTTTTGCATTTCAATTTAACCCTATTTCAATATAAAATGGGTTAATTTGAAATGCAAAATGGTGAATTTGAAGTGAAAAACCTGTATCAGTTTATTATACATTTTTGATACAATTAAAAAACTATCACTCGGAGCTGAAATGACCATTTTTTCCAGAACAAAAACTTGAACCGAACTGATATTTGTTATTTTATTTAGCCGGAACGGAAATATAACGGTTCGAATCCCTGGTATATTACATCAACATTGGATTCCAGAGTATGATTTTCTACGTACATCGGTTTCCCTACTCCTCAAGATATTTAATTTCACAACATGGAATATTACATTTTTCCGATCATCTCAAAGAATAAGCAGATTTTCATCATCCACTAACAATCTTACGAATTTTCTTTTAAAACTGCAATGCTTTGACATCCATATTAAAATGTCTGTGTAAGAATAATGCAAAATAGTAATAGAATATTATTATATATTATTATATCCATTGCTAATTTAAATTATAATTAGAATCTATCTAATTTCTCACACGTGTACTTGCGTTAAGGACCACATAAATACATAATTCTGAGTGAATATTTAAAGTGTATATATTACATAATGGTTTAATGTCTATTTAGGTGCTCGGTTTCTCTATAATTTCTCTGTGACGTCATTGAAATAATTCCTTCCGCTATCCTTAACCGCAAATTATCTAATATGCCAATATCTATCTCAATTAACCAGCTACTTATATACATATATATAGCCATATTAAATCAGTGATTGACTAATTGAGTTATATTTCGCATCGTATCGAATTATATTATACGAAATAAATTTAAAAAAAATGTTTATTGCATACTTTTTGTCGTGCCGTCAGATTAATTTCGCTTCCATATTAAAAATTCTTTTCATTCCATTGTAAATACAATTCTGGCTTAATTGATAATTTTTCTTGGTTTTCTGTCCGTACATTAATTTTCGGAGTTAATTAACATTTTTCATTTGACTACGTGAGCGTTTTGCGTAATGCACAAAAACACTTCGGTTATAATCACCGTTGATGCTGAAAATAAATTGCGAAAATTTGTTATTAACACCCTTAAAGTTTTGCAGTGTTTCGTTGGCCGCCCCAAAAAAAATTACCCCTTTTTTTATGCCATTTCGATACAGAATAAGCTTCGTTGGGTAGGACGAGCTTTTTTGCATGTCAGTGTAAAAGCCTGTAATCGTATTCAGGCTTCGCACGAAAGCTTACTA
Organism: Philopotamus ludificatus; assembly: GCA_022495035.1. NCBI lineage: Eukaryota > Metazoa > Arthropoda > Insecta > Trichoptera > Philopotamidae > Philopotamus > Philopotamus ludificatus. The sequence continues at coordinate 6,548 of JAGXCT010033156.1, read as the reverse complement.
CTATCCCAGACCTTTCTTCTAGACCGTTAGTCATTCTGTGGGGCGTTCCTTTGAATATATTCACATACGCAAATATATGTCGCCAATTTAAAACAATTTATTTTCAAAAAAATAATATATATACTGTTAAAAATTTGCAATGTTCGTCTAAAAATATGATTTTATCGAGTCAGAAATTGTTTTTATTCGTTGTAATCCTTAGCCGACGTGCCCGTGTTCATTAGTTACGATCCCGAGTCCCGGACCTCCATTGCAAAAAATCGGCTGCGACCTCAAACTCGACAATGGCCGCACAAACAATTTGTTAAAATCAACGCCGCCCCTACACTTTCGGCAATGATTAATCTTCGGAAACGAAATAAATATTCCATATTTAAAATTTCGTGTTCAGTACAGGGGGCATAAAAATTATTCGTACCCAGATGATTAATGGCGCGATAATAAATCTCCTACATCTCTATTCATTAATCATTTGCCATTTCTGCATTCTAATGCAGAAAATGTACCCATTCCGTTTGTGGATAAATCATCCTGTTTCACGGAACGTTTGACATTTTTTTTATTATTCATTCAATAATATGTTATTGATGTCGGATTCGTTTGAAAATAATTATCGATGTGATTCATTCTAAATATTTTTTTTAATATATCGTTAAATAACACGTGGTTAGGTCAGAGATCAAGTACGAATTTGATTAAGCATACTATCTTCGACTTATTGACACATGAACTCTATGATTGAGTATATTACTATTATATGTCAATATCAATTTTTTTATTGTTTATAACAACGATTTTTCTTAATAATTCGTCCAGATTGTTGATAATTATACTACTACTCATAATCGAGAGAATGTAATACGAACATTTTTACCCTAAATTAAAGAAAATATAAATTCCTATAAAATAAAACTTATGTTACACGCTGAAGTATGATTCAATAACAGAAAATTATTGAACGCGTCATGATTTGATATGGAAAATTCTACGCAAGTGTTATTACATATTTATATGTAATATTAGAGTATATAATATTACATATAAATATGTAATATTATATACTCTAATATTACATATTAACAAAAGATTCCAAAACGCCATTCATCCATATAAGATTTGATAAAGATTCTAAATATGCAAGGGGAATGAGTCTCTCAAACTTATATTCCCTCCAGTGTCAAACCACGACACTGGTTAATTTTAATATTATTTAATTGGATTAAAATTCATATTATTTGTTTTATAATTACTTATTCAAGGAAGAATAGATGACATTAAATTAATTAATTCCATCGCGCCAAACTATCTACATAAATATTTTATTAAAACATGCTGAGGTAATGGGTCTTTTTCCTTCCTAAGAAATTAGCAGTTATAAAAAAACCTTGAGTTCATAGTTTTCGTCGGACACCTATTCGACTATAACTTAACTCAGTCACGGTTAACTTGCATTATCGAAATAATATGCATGTTACCTACAAGCCATAACACTGGTCTTCAAATTCAAATATTATATTTCATGAAATATTATAAAATAATCATAGATTATATTTCAAGAGTTAAAAATGTAGCACAACAACTTTATTAAAACATGCGTCATAAATAAAAAATATTTTTAACACAAGTGTTACTCGATGGTGATGTTTATCTATTGATATTAATTTTATCTAGTCCAATATGAACATAAAATTTGTTATTTAAACAAAAAAATCTCTAAATTATATTTCAACTCAACAATAATTTGATGGTTTTGCTGTTTTGGGCTTTTTTTTTGGTGTAGCGGTATTATTCTTCTAGTTATAGTATACAGGCGGACCTCGACTTTCGCACATGATTGGTTCCTGGAAATGTGTGCGAAAGTTAAATGTTCGAAAGTAGAGAGATGTAAAAAAAACATCAAAAATTGTACTTAACTACGGACATATTAAATAAAAATTATATTCTCTTAATAAACTTTTCAAGGGTTAGTTGTATTTTACTACTTTTTTTCTTTTCTTCATAGAGTTCTGTAACATGCAGTACTATTATGGATCGCCCTACGCTCTTGAGATATGCGTTCTCCATTGGAATCACATTCTTCCATAATATTCAAAAATGTCCCGAGATGTGTAAAAGCTTCGTTCATGTTTTTTATTATTAAGGTCTTGATGATTTCTTCTGCTTCTTCTTCCTCACTTTCAATTTGTATAATATTTTCGTTCTCTTTTCGGTCCATTAGAAATTCATTAGTCAAGGGTTCAGAATGAGATTCAATCATCTTATATAACATCTTCACTGTTAAGTTTAGAAGGCTTATGACCAGGGGCAACTGATTCGTCCTTTGATAAGAATGTACGATTAGGCATCTTCTTTCCAAAAATAAACCAGTCTCATCTCCGCACAAATATTTAACTAGGAGGTATATTCTCCATCTTCAATAATTTTGGGACAATGACGAAATAGCTCCGCAGCATCTTCATCTGTGACCAGCTGATTCTCCAGTGAATTTAATATTGTGTAAAGAATACCTTGTTTTAAAATTTAAAACAGCCGTTACTTGCATGAAACACCGTACTAGAATCTTCGTTTGGTCTAGCCTGCTTTATGCAAACTAAGAGCCTTAGCTTGAATCATTGAAGTACTCAGAGGGATGTTTTCTTGATTTTGATTACTTGTCAAATAACACAAAGATTTCTCCATTTCATCCATCACTATGCCGTGCCTTTTGGAAACAATTTTTGAAAAAAAAGATTTTTCAAAAATGTGCGAAATAGCGAATTGTGCGAAAGTCGAATGTGCGAAAGCTGAGGTCCGCCTGTACGTCGAATCACATAACTGAATCATCATCATCATTTGCCAGTCACAAGGCTCTCACTCGCTGAGGGCATGGACCTTACCAAACTCTCGCATGGCAGTCGAGGCCAAAAGAACTCACACGTGACGTGAGGGCTCCCCTTTCGTTTCCATACCGCGGGGATCCGAGCCGTCTTGGTATGCGGTTTTTTATAAAGAGTTTCCCTCTCTTGGCTATTGCTGGCATTGGACGTACATCTTCTACCATGTTGGTATCGGATTTTACCCTCTCGACTGTGTCCAGGCAAGTAGGAGGGGGTTTGTCTCGTTATTCGTTTGTTCTCTTCTCTAATGCGTTATCTGCTTATAACGAGTCACGAGTGACAAGTAGCGAGCGACCACACACACGCGCTTATGTAGATATAAACAGGCATACATATGCACATCTGCCCAAAACGAGTCTCAATAGCCCTGTCGCGCAATAGCAATCCTTTCATCATGGGAAAGACCTCCTCAGGGAGGGGTCCCCTTGAAAGAAGGAAGAGGAGCGAAAGTATCGAGACTAGACCAATTATTGGCCAACAGAATATATTAGTTGATATCAAGTTTTATTTTCCTATGTAGATTTCGAGGTAAGAAGCAATTAATTCTGGATTTTACACTAGAGAATCTTTATAGTATGGGTCTTTTTTCCCTATTTTTGAAACCTTTGACAGAAGGTAAAAATTCCTTTCGCATCCTTTTAAATTCTTCCACCTTCCTTGAAATCGTTTGCAAAAATTTTATTCTTAAAAAAAAACAATTCTCACAATGCACTTGAAATGGACATTTAATCATATTCTTTAATTAAAATTCAGCTGATTGTTTTAAGTATAGCATTAAAAATATATTACATCTTTGAAAGAACGTTATTAATTTATTGTTATTTAAACTCAGCGTGGACTAATTTATTTATTTATATAACCATTACAATTGTGAGTATCGATAACTGAAAGCCCGACGTACTTAAACGTTTCATAATACAGTACACTCCTGATTATCCGTTTTTGCGGATTAACCGTGCATAAATTCAATTCATGTACAATCAACCCTTCTTTAACGCTTTCTCCTTTAGAGCGACAGTCCCTCCTATAGTGTTTCCTTGTAGAAATCTTCCGCGGAAAATAAAGGTCAATCTTTACCCTTTGGTTGACAACAAAATAAAACATGCGAGCGTGATCAAACTAAAAATAAAATGAGGTCATTTAAAATATGTGAATAGAAAAATGTACGATGTATTGATTTCGTTCAATTAAAACCTAATCTCAATTTTGTATGGTTGCCTAGTCTTCTATAGGGTGGTCCCTACCTTGGCGCTATAGAAGGGTTGACTGTATTGACCTAGCCTTCCCGATTAGTCAGAACTCAGTCTGCGGCGAGACATGCCTTGTCATTTACGCGTCATATTGATTAATTAAAAAATCCAAGATATCGGTCAAATTATGAACCATACTATGAATAACTATTATTTTTAGAATAATCCATTTTTTTTTAAATGTCAAGATATTGATGAATAATTCATCAGGACTTGAAATGATTGGGGTCTCTGAGAGACCCCCTTCGGACGACGCAGTTGCTTTTCAGCCGCCGTGACGGATGGGTTAAAAAAATATCGGAAAAAACACTAGTTTTATCATGACGGAAAATTACACCTGTTGTATAAAGAGATTTTTTTATGAAAAAAAAGTATTTATCGTCACGATACGCCACTGATTTCTTTTGACACTTTATTGTAGTATATTGTCCAATACGCATTTGAATATAAGAATATAATAACATCTAGGAAAATTAAAGAATTATCGACAGATTTTTTAATAAATATTAAACGTATTTAAATTAAAGTCTGCTTTAGAAATGTAATTGTATCTTAAAACGATATAAAAATAATAGTTCGTATTATCCGTGTGGCTCCTCTCCACCATTTCACCGGATAATCGATTGTGCATTGTAATAAAACCATGTCTTGCTTATATAATATAGGACCAGGATATTATGATCATGCCTCTCAATCTTATACGTTTATATCCCAAGGCGAATATATTTTTTTTATAAAAAAATAATTATTTTTCTCATAGATATCTCCGTGTTTACCTCCCCTTAGCACCTTAAATTTTTGGAGGCGTTTCAATCGATAAGTATCAAAGTCCCGGCGCCGCCCTTAGATTCGCATTTTAATAAGGGGAACGTAATATTTTTAAATAGAATTTCACGCTCTATCGTCCGTATTTTTTTTATATATACATATTTCCGGAAAAGCGGATTTTCTATTCCATCTTTTTTTATTATTATTCCGTCGGTTCGGTGGATACACATAAATCTCAATATTTGAATATTAAAAATGTGACGCACCTCGCCCGTGTTATCGTATCGGAGACGTTATTAATTCGCGTAATAATTCGCGTATCGTTCGATTCGGTCACGTGACTGTGAACGTTTTAACGTTTTATCATAATTGCGAGTTTGTCTCTCGGCGTCGGTGGATTGCGTGTCGATAATGGGGCTCGTTCGGAAACGTTGCTTTACCACCCCTGGTATGAAGTTTTGTTATCTGCCACAGTGCACCGGGAACATGCAGTCGGTATGACCGAATAATACCAGGAAATGAATCATAAACATACTACAGATATACGCAATCTAATATTTTGTGGAAAAGTGGCATTTTTTATCATATATGTCTACAATTTTGGCTAAACTTGATCAGCGTTCTTTAATCTTTTTAAATATAATCTATGACGTTAGGAACCGATAGGATCTTTAGTTGACGTTAGATGAGTGGGTATTAATTTATAATGACCTTTACTATAACTGAAATTGTAATAGTATAATGTGTGATCACCCTCTATGCCAGGGATGAGCAACCATTTTTTAAAACGGGTCAGCTAAAAATTTAAAAATGTTGTCCGGGCCCTTATGTAAAAACTTATAATAATACAAATATAAAATGCAGAAATAAAACACTCATTAATAGAAATACTATTAACCTAGATGGGGTCTAATTTTTCTCGAATAACTCTTTTAATATAAATCCTACAAGGCCCAAGCATTTTGTATTTGTCTAAAATAGTCTACAGCATAAACATTATAAATTATCATTGACCTTTCGTGTTCGCAATTGCGAAAACATATTCAACAACAATATTCGCTGCAGTTGCCATGCAATGTTTTTTTGCTCCGGATCGGATGCGAGCGAGAAAAAACATCGCGCATGTGCAAGTCTCAGTCGCGGCGGGACATCGTCGAATGTGTGTGCCATTTGCACGTCATATTGACTAGTTAAAAAATCCAAATTATAAAGCATATCATTAATAAAGATTTTTAAACATGGAATATTCGTTTCTTTAAAAAATAATCAAGACATTGAAGATAAATTCATCAATGTCTTGAATAGAAATGCTTTAGGTCTATTTTACATTATAAATAGACCCCCTTCAGATGACGCCGTTGGTTTCGAGCCGCCGTGACGGATGAGTCAACCCTTCTATAACGTTTTCTGTAAATCGCTGTTTTCTACAAAATTTTAATATTTTTATTATCTAATAATCTATAATACATTGCCGAGCGAAATAAAGGTCACGGATTTTTTTAAAAAGCAGCGATTTAGAGGAAACGCAATAAGAGGGCTGACTGTGCAGTAATCCCCCGGTAACGCTAAAGTTAGGACCGCGTTATTAGAACAACGCGCTATCGGAATAATGAAGCACATACCTAATTTAGGGTTACGGGTATTTCGCAAAAAA
>JAGXCT010033155.1:0-32852 GCA_022495035.1 Philopotamus ludificatus | reverse complement strand
AAACTCTCCGGTAACCAGAGCTATTACTCTGCGCAACCACTTGGCCGATTATGTACATATATTTTATGTTAAATTATGAGATTTTATAATTCTTTTCATTTCTTTATTGTTTGTTATATATGATTTGACGTCACAGTACAAAAAATATTTATTTAGTTCAAAACCGCGTAAAACACCATGCTTAAATCAAGGAATATTACATAAAATATTTGTTGATTTCCATGATCGTTTTTAAAAATAATTTTGTAAGATCCAAAACCAAACGTAAACACATCGCATAATTATAATTAATTCAAAGATTAATTTCAGCTTTTGGCGTAAAGCTACTTTCCACGGAGTTTTCTTTGAGAGCTTTGCATCAAACATATTTTCATCGCCGAAAATAAATGCAATCTAATTAAATCCACACAATGTGTACTAATTAGGGCTCAGTCTGAAGACGTATGTAAACACGACCGCTTAACGAGTACGCGTTTGGAAAAACCGCGACAAAACTCGATCGCTGAAACTCCCGATTCAGCTGACAACCCGAATAATTGAATTTGAGTTTGCAAACTGGATCGATTTAAGTTTTCCGCCCTGGTTAATATGTTAAGTTCTTTGGAAATATGAGAGATTCTTTAGAGCGCGGGGGGAATAGTTTTAAACGAGTTTTCAATCAATGCCCTATACGTTTCTAGCGCTATCCTCTTTAACGCCCTCGTATCTCATCAACTGCCTGAAAATTTATACAGCCAACGTATACTGACGACGAAGACTTTGACTGCAGTCGCAATATGCGCATAAACGCAATAAATCCTAAGATTCCATCCGAGAATAAATAATACAGATTTATTAGATTTGACTGAAGCTTATCGAAAGCTCATTTATTTTGGAGGAAATATTTTTTAAAATGGAATTATGATCGATTCTAGTACATGAAATTTATTGCACCATAAATAAATCGCTATATTTTATCCTTGTTGTTGATTTATAAAAGCTAGTAAATTGTATAGTTCTTAACGCTCGCTGTATGTCTACCGTTCAGTATGCATTTTTTTAACCCCAGTTGTGCCTGAATGGTTGTTTGATTTACATAATCAATTTCATGGATAATAAATAACATTCTGTGGTTATGCAAATTTGTACGTAATGAAGTTTGTAATGCCGTTAACGATATATTGGGGGGGATAATCGCATTTAAGTGGATATAATTTTTAATATGTACATATATACGAGGAAAACATGATTGATTGCACATTTAGTGTGCATTATTGAGCAAAAAAGTAAACAGGAACATCGAGAAAAATGCTTTGGTAACGCTATAATAATTTTGTATACTTTTTAAATTTTTCATAATGTTTCTGTGGCCTTTTTATATTCAAAAAGAGCTTTATTCTTCGAATATATTGAAAGTCTTTATGTTTTTATTTATTATGCGGTTCCTATCCTACTGCATATTTTTTAAATTGTATTTCGAATACTATTTTTTTATGTGGACCCGCATTGTATTGACCGCACTAAAACAGGTTTGATTGCACTGCAAACTGTATGTCGTAAAAATTCTCAGAATTAGTAATTTTAGATAACGTCCTACCTACTTTAAAAGTTAATTAATTAACCTGAAAAGTATCTAATTCAAATATAGACAGCAAAACATTTTTGCTCGTGGTTAAATATATTTCGATCATATTTTATTTAAAATATATGGCTAGGAAAAAATGTGACTGCACCGAGTTGCAGTGGGAGACAGCGCTTAGCGACAAGACCCCCCCCCCCCCGCACTCCGCTACCCACCCGCATCCGTCAAATACCAGACGCTGATAAAGCAGACAGCGCTACATCGCGGGAAGTACACTGCTTGCGTAGGCACCGATCAGATTAATACATATAAATTATATTCAGTTAGTCTTCGACTTGAATAAAATTAATATGAAATATTTACGGGAGTAGAAATCAGTTTGGTTCAGATTTTTATTGAAAATCTATTGGAAATAACTGTGAAAATTAAAATTATATATTTTTATCAGCTATATTTAAATCCAGACATATTATTCAGTTTACAGAATGAAAAATACCTGAAAGCATGACGCCATACGTACATTTCGTGAGGATTTATGTTTGGTGTGGAATGTTTCGGGCACAGAGGAGGATCGACTGGCATAAAGGAGGACAATGGACAACACGTGGTCAAAGAATATTTGTCTGTCATCTTATGAACTGTCGACACACGTACATCTTTCACGAGCCTACGTCGACGATTCCACCTCAACAAAAAATAATGAAACATAATAAAAATCGTCTCCAGGGAGCTACGTTCGTTGTTCAACTCATTAAATCATTAAAAAAAAAACTGTGCCAAGTGACATGTCATGCATAACAATGCGTCCATTAATGCAGCGTTACTTGCCTACCACAAAATTTTCACGAGCATTTATTATTCAAATGAAAATTACCGGGTTACGTTTTACAGCACCGACTAGTGGAGAGGGGCAGGTGGGTTAGGGACCAAGAATCGTCAACTGTGTTATTAGGGCCGGTGCGGTATTTAATTTTTTTTATTGTACGAGTGCAGAACAAATAGCGCCGTGGCATGCGATGACGAAACATAAAAACGGACGTAAATTTATGTGCATCCCGAATTTACAAACAAAAAAAAAACAACAACAACCATGCCAATTAATTCGTGGTGTGACGTGGCTCCGCCTGGTATCGGCTGTCGACACTCGTGTTAAATGACACATAATGCTTTTCACTAGAAATTTACGTCGGATCGTATTACCGAATTCTATTCAGGCATATTTTTGCCCGTTAATTCCGTGGACAATTGGATTTATCACAATAAAAGCAAATCGAGTCATATTGTTACATGTCGCTATTTAATCCATCGTTTTGCACGCGCATTTTTGATTGAATGCAGGGGCGGCTCGTACTTTGGGGCTATTCTTGTATCTGCCCTGGTCACGTGGTCGCTAGCTTTGACACGAGTGTTGTTGTTTGGCTAGGTAGTGGAGTGGTATACAGAAGATAGCTTTTCGTTTGCTGCTTAGAGCTCTGTTTGGGGCAGACTTGTATATGCCCCACTGGTCTATCGACTATATTTTGCATTTCTTTTTCAGGAATTTGAATATCATTCGAAATTTTCGAACGCTCGTGCAACCGTATTTCGCACGCATTGGGGCAAGAGTTCAAATAAATAAATAAATAAATATTAATAAAAACAATTTCCATTTGATTTTGTGAAAAATACATGAAGAGTTTTTATATAAAAATGATAAAATATATTGTTGTTTAATTTCGCTGTGATGTTAGAGGAAATCTGATAATCTGATGAGAGTTTTTATGGAAAAATTGACTCGAATATGATTCTAGAAGGATCCGGCCACTCAAAGGGTTTGCTATACTAAGCATATGTATTTAGAAGAGTGACTTAATCGACGCATGTCATGGCCATTCCTGCCTCCGGAATTTATATATGGATCAGAATAGCCCTATTATAGAACCCTGGCCTCATCCAACACCCTTCTCCATTTTATATAGTCTGGTGCCACATCGCTCCATCTTCGTGTAAGTTTCAGTGATGCAGAATCCCTCTGTATACAGTCCAACCACCTCAGCCTTGGCCTTCCTTTCCTTCGGAGACAGGCAGGCTTTTTGGAGGCTGTCCCACATCCTTGACACGTGACCGGTCCACTGGAGTCTGGCCACTCTGATGACAGCTATAACTGGTTTATCCTTATAAAGACGTTACATCTCGTTGCTTCTCTACCGTAGATGCTGTTGAAGTCCAAAATAGCACCGGTTTGCCAGCATGGTTTTTCGTCAATTATTATTCCAGTATTTTTACCATTCAACTGATAAAACTTTTGTATTGACATTGAAGAACTAGTTCATCGTTCATGTCCACTGTGGACTTCAGAGATGCTGAGACTACAATAATTCCCCAAAAGTTATCCGAGTCGAAGATTTTTATATGTAATTATTAAATTTTGAGGGCCATCCTGATTTAAGTGGACCTTTTTGATTGTTATTGTCCGATATGAATCTTTGAAATCAATCTATATATGTGGAGGGTATTGCACCATCTTTGGCATGCCTATGCTTTTATCGGCTACCTCCCAAACTCCACTCTGACGACAGCTGTGACTGGTATATCCTGGTATAATCGGTACAGCACCTCGTTGTTTCCGATACGCCATTCCCCATTGTAGAATACGGCTCCGGATATTCGTTCCTCTCCAGGATGTCCATTTGTCGCTCATCTTGTTTTGTCAATGCCCAACATTCAGATCTGTATGTTAGGATGGGCCTGATGAGTCTTGTAGAGCTTGACTTTGGTCTCCTCTGAGAGGAATCTCGATCGTAGATGCTTTTGAAGTCCAAAGTATTTCCAAATTGGTTTCATTGTTGTTCGTAATAAGTGAGCCGAGATATGTAAATTCCTGGACGGCCATGAATTCCTGAACGGTTCAAGGGTTCGTCCTTGGCATATGGTCATGTAATTTGTCTTGGACTCGTTGATCCTTAGTCTCATGCCAGTTGCCGAACTGATTATTCGCTGGCATGCATCCTTGAGATCTACCCGAGATCTGGCCATAATGACTATGTTGTCCGCATAAGCAAAAAGCTTCACCGATTTATTAAGCATAGTGCCAGTCATGTATAGATGCCCCAGAGCTTTAGAGACATGTAAGGAGGCGATAGCCTTCCGGAATAGAAAGAATACAAAATAATTATATCGTTTATAACAGAGATGAGCAACCGCGGCCGGCGGGCCGCACGTTCTCGTGGGGCCCTTCAAAGATTTTACATTTTGACTTAACAATTCATATCCCGTCTATATATGCAAATATAGACCAATCGATGGTATAGAAGCGATACCAAATCTTCATTTTTTAATAGTATTTATGTTAATGAATGTTTTATTTCTTTAATTTGTTATACTAGGTTTATTTTGTTAATAAAGCGATAATTTAAATTCATCATTTAGTGTTTGTATTCTCATAAGTTTCTTCGGGGGCGGCTCGTCCTTAGGGGCAACCGGGGCACTGCCCCACACACATTTCTCCGAATATAAAAAATAATAATTAGCAGAAATATGCGAACAGAACGGTGTTTTTTATGTGTTTTTGGATCCGCCCTTGTTACGTAGTCGCTCTCGTGATCGTAGCTTTGACGCAAACGAGTGTCAGTCGAGATAAAGAGAAAGGTTTCGAATTAACGTATACAGAGAGTCGCTTTTCGTTTGCTGCATAAAGCTCTCATTAGGGTAGGCCTGTATTTGCCCCGCCGGTCTATATTTTCAATTCGAAAAATAAATATTTTTCGACTATATTTTGCATTTTTCTTTACTGGAATTCGGATATCAACATCAACTGATCTTTTAAAAATATTTTAAAATCTCCATAACTCGATCAATAACTTTATCATGCTCCACCTGTTTTTAAAGTCACCACTGCCCCTGATAGAATGTTATATTTTAAATAAAATTTCGCAAGCAGCAATAATTATGCGATTCAGTCCGCAATGTGTTTACATGCATGCAGCACACCGAAAATAAACGATCGATAAATGTCCGAGGCTATGGGAACAGATCATCCTTGACCTTGTTGTGGAATTTGCTTCATATTGTTAGCATTAGCGAATAGTTGGAAAGTCGATAATGAACCCATGGCTCATTAAGAAATTATTGTTGAATTATGGACGGTTTTGAAAAGACACGGTTCAAGAAAGTGTTAATTTTTTTACACTGATACGTTTTTGTACGACGATGTTTAAAAAAAATAATTGAATTTGGAATAACAATTTATAAAATATAGATATTAACTGTATTGAATAAACAGTCTATTTTAATACCATAACCGCTAGAAATAATTCCACAATGTCATTTATGTTATCGTTGACAAGCTTTGCAAACAAAAAGCATTCAAAATGTCCATATCATTACTGGTGCTTTACAGCCCTTGTAACAGGATTTGGATTAAAATTCAGCATCAAACAAATTTAATTTTGATCAATTAGCTCAGCGGTCGGCAAACTGATTCGTCAAAAGAGCCAAATATCAACAGCCAATTACATTTATATTATTTAAATTATATTTAAAAAATAAATCGTCATATTTGTGTTATAAACCGGCATAGTCCGTCCGTATCATTTCTGGGCTCTCGATATTCTCGAGTGCGCCCCTATCCTACTCACGCAGCGCAAAGCACAGAATTACATTTTACGGAAACGGTTCCGCTTAAAAAAGTCGGTGATGACTAGTTCGTCCCATGACCAGGATCAGAGTAATACAGTCCTATCTTAAGTGCATCAAAAACATTAGCTCATGCCGTCATGGTGTATGGCAGTCACACCGTGATTTCTTCCGTACTGAGATAAGGCCCCGGATCTCAACTCTATCTCAAAATTAGAGATACCTCTGGGATCTTTATCATCACCTCGTACCGATACGCCCTGATCCTTATCATCGAACTGACGACACCTGCAAATTCTCAATAAACATCATCAACAAACAAAGCGTGTTTCACTTTGTCTCGATCTTTGAAGCGCGATCGTCAACTACCAACTACAATGTTAAGGCACGGAGCGAGCTTGGGTGCCTTAACATTGGAGGCAGCGACGGGTTACCTTTCTAGTACTACTGTCGCGTCCCTTTAACATTTTGGTGGCAGCGGTGGGTTACCTTTTTGGTACTACTGTCGCGCACCCTTAACATTTGATTAGGTGAATTTTTTGAATTTTCTCAAATAACTCTTTTAATATAAATCCTACATGTTACAAACTTTTTGTATTTGTCTAAAAAATACTAAGGAAAAAATATTATAAATTATCATTGTCTGTTTTTGCGAAAAAAATAAATAAAACCAACAATATTCGCTGCTGTCGTCACGCGTGAGATGATTTTTCTCATCCGGTACGTTGTGCCGAGTGCGAGTAATAACCATACACGTGCCGCGAGAGCTCAGTCTGCGGCGAAATATTCCCGAGTGTGCCTGTCATTTATGCGGCATATTGATCAGTTAAAAAATAAATAGCTATTTATTTCATAGAATAATCCATTTAAAAATAAAAGTCAAGACATTGATGAATTCTTCATTGACTTGAAACGCTGATCTGAGATACCCCATTCGGACGACACCGTTGTTTTTGAGCCGCCGTATCAGATGGGTTTAAATAAGTCAGGTTTGTATGTTATTCAGGTTTCTAGGCTCTCATCAATAAGAGGATTTCTTTAATTGATCATATGCGAATTAAAATCAAGTTTGTTACTACGGCACGTGTCACTAGTATATGTTTCACTCGCACTCAGGGCATCGTACCGGATGCGAGCGAGAAAAAACATCGCGGCCGTGGCAACAGAAGCAAATATTGTTGTTTTTTATTTTTTTCGCAGTTGCAGATAAAAAAGGTAAATGATTATTTATATAAATTTTAAAAGTGCCAATGTCAATATGTCCATATTAAAGTTTTAATCTTCTTTTTAATTATGATTATCATCGAGAGGTTTTTTTTTAACAAAGCCTATTCTGAATTTCTGAAGTGTCATATTAAAAAATGTTTAAAATAGCAAATTTAAATGACTGAATTGCTTGGTTAACAATGTTTCAGCAAGCTGAGAGAATGATTCAACGTGATTCTTTCAAAATCCGGAACAAAGAGATTGTTTTTTAAAAGTAATAATAAAAATAATGTAGATTATCATTAATCTGATTTAGATGGTACTTAACGTCGACCATGAATTAAAATTGTATATCCACTGATTTTCCGTTAATTCTGGATAGAAAATATCCATTTCGAAGATAATTGTTTTAATTTATGTAACTAAAAAAAATGTGATGATTGGGAGCTTGACAAATAATTAATTTTGCAAATATCTTCATGAAATATTTGCACAAATAGCGTTTTTTGATATCCCTTTTACGTCCCGTAAATGAAATAAGTCGTACAAAAGTGAAACTTTTGCTTTGTCATTTATGTCACACGACTTGGCAACTGCTATTGATAAAGATTGAAATTAATTTATGATCTTCGACTTGCTGGTTAGTTATATTGCAAGACAATTTGTATCTTTCACTTTTTTAACAGACAATGGCAACTCTTTAATTTTTATCAGAATCTCCGCTTTATTCGTTTCCGCGAATCTCTGCTCTTCGGATGCATTTATGAAACAACTTTTTAGGTATTCTCCGTATGTAAATAGTTTTTCTCTCTTAGCAGTTTCTTGACTAACAATACAACTTGTAACATTAACACAATTGGAAGATTGCACCAAGTTATTAAATACAGAAATCATATTTTCTTGATTCTTCTGATTAAAAAGTATATTAATTCAAAATAATAAAAAAATACAATTAGCTAAACGTTATCAAATTATCGTCTGTTTTTTTTCATAATTTTGTTACACATAAAATCTCGACGGATTGAGAACTGCATGTTTTATATAATAATATGCGATCTTTTTGTTTTTCTCAAAAAAATTTAGATATCGCGTTCATCTTGTTCCCCAATTCAGATTTTCTTCCTCTTTAATGTTCGAAAAACGTCTTATTTTATTTATTATTTGCGGTAATACGAAAAGGTAATAGCGAATCGTGCTCGGTGAATACGAAGGCCGACATATCTTAAAACTGTTTGTTTTCGGCTAAAAATGCTTTCAATTTTTCCCACTTTCATCCAAAAGTAAAAAATCGTTCAGCACACTATAGATCAAGAAAATCCGATGCAAAACAATTTTCGTCGGCCAATAATAAAATAAACATCCTAGATGGCTACTAATTTATTGATTTATTTTATTTATTTAGTTATTGTCTACGATGAATGAATGGCATGACAGAAAGAATCCAAATCGCCATTCATCCATATAAAGATTTTTGATAAACATTTTATACATATTTTTATTTATATATTATATTAAACACTGTAAAGATACAATTAATATTCCCCCAAGTCGAACCACGATTCAGGTTAATTTTTAATATTTATTCAGTTGGATTGAAATTTATGTAAATATTTATTCAACACAGGATAGATGGCATTAAATTATTAATTCCAACGCGCCAAACTACCCACATAAATATTTTTATAAAACTTGCGGAGGTAATGGGTGTCTCTCCTCTTACATACCTCCTGGCCAGTGTTATAAAGAATTCCCTGAATTCATAGTTTCGTCGGACACCTATCCGACTACTAACTTAGCTCAGTCGCGGTTAACTTGCAATATCGAAAATATATGCATGTTACCTACAAGCCATAACACTGGTTAATGTCAAGATACGTCAGAAACAAGTGTACCACTACAAATCGAAGTGCAATATAAGCTTTAACCCCTTAACTACTAGAGATATTACATAAATATGTCCGGTATTCGAATAATTTTGCGAATGCAAGTCCTATCCCATCCGAGTAACTTTTACACAATGCTTCTAGTATGTGTGAATAAATATTTAAAAAAAAACGTTGTAATTGAATCATCATAAGTAAACCGAAAAGCATATATAGAATTTCTTACAAATATTTTTATTAATTACTATAAAATGTGGCAAAGAATGCAGAAGTGGAATTATCCGCAAAGTAAAATTTGATTCGATAAGAAAATTCCTATGCTGAAAATACACAATAGACTATTCATATCATAATCTCTTTATTCATAGTTATTCTTGTCTATTCACATCATATCATGAAATGCACTTCCAAAGCAAAGTGAAGCACATAAATAAACCAATATATGCAAAGGGGTATAATACAAAGCCTGTGTACATAAAATGTAGAAACCCTCGAATATTAAGTTATGGAATTAATTAGCGGCTTAAGATTCATTATATTGGATTATTATTTGGCTTAGGATACGTCACTAATTATTTCAGAGTGTTGTAAAATATGTTTATACAACATCAATTGCAAATATTAAAAACTTTGTATTATGTCTTAAACATAATGGATCATTTTGCAGAGCGAACACGATATAGAAATTGTTATTATTATTTTATGTTTAAAATGTATTATTAATTGAAAATTCGATGTTTTATTGAATCACATTAAGTATTTAAATAGCTTATTATTTTCATTTTAATTGAACGGAATTAAATGAAAAATAATATAAAGGTGCTATGTCTAGTGAGAATAATAGATAATATAAGTCGATCAAGGAAATGGCTTTCTCGGAATCAAATCCTGTTCCGGTCTCAAAGCCTGGTTTGGTGAGATGTAAGAGGAATATTTTATTACGAATTATTAAAACCAGGTGAAACAATTACAACAATTTGAGTGATTAAACGAGAAAATATATCAAACATCTAATTGCGTTTAACAGAGAGGGAATAATTCTTCAACACGATAATGGACGCTCTCATAAAGATTGACCATAGAAAAAATAGAGGAGTTATACTGGGAGTTTCTGCCATACATTTCATATTCCTCAGACTTTGCTTCTTCCGATTACTTTCTCTTTATGATCACGGAGCACACGTTAAGATGAAAAATTTCTAAGAAAATGAGAAAAACCCTAATAATGATTTTTTATAATACTATGTAAATATGAAAAAAAATACATTAATATCAATAATACCCATTCTGTCCCCCTAATATATCTCAAGTATAATATTATTTCCCTTTCTCTTCTCTCAAAAGAAGTAGTCCTAATTTTTTAATATATTTTAGAAAATCCATTTTCATTTCACGCAAAATATTACTTATTTTTCCGGTCGAAGAGTCAAGATTTTCAATGTCTCCTCGGTCTTAACGTAGTTTCTACAAAAAATAAATCACCTGACGAAACTCAGAACGAAACTGTCTCAAGAAATATATTTGCTATTGAGGAAAGATGTCCTCTTTTTTTAGGAAATATGGGAAGATGCCCGAAATTTACCATAGAAAATAGTGCACAATGAAAATCTAAAGCGTGCGCTTCGAGTGGCCGGCTATATGAAGCAGAAGAAAAAAACGTATATTTTTTAAGCAATCCGTCATGGCCCCTCGAAACTGAGCGCGTCGTCCGAAGAGGGTCTATATATAATGAAAAATAGACCCCAATCACTTTACGACAATTCTTCATCAATATCTTAAATTTTTATTTAAAAATTGGATTATTCTAAGAATAAAAATAGTTATTCATGATATTCTTCATAATTTAGTAGATAATTTGGATTTTTCTACTAATCAATATGACGCGTAAATGACACGCACCCTCGACGATGTCCCATCGCAGACTGAGGACGCGCCGCCGGTAGACCGACCGCCAAATTCTCGCGGCACGTGTCACTAGTATACGTTTCACCCGCGTGTAAATCTAAGTATTATATTTTTTACAATCCTATAATATTGAATGTTCCATCCCATCTGTGAAAACGATTTTCTATTACTTCTATTTTTTTAACACCCACTACATTATATAATGAAAATTACATACAAATTAATTTTCATTATTAATTCTTCTTTTTATAAAATTCAAGTAATTTTAAACAACAAAAAAACATAGGCAAAGAAGTAATGCCAAATTTCTCATTAAATATATTTTTTTTCACTTATACTTTTAGCCGTTTTTATTAAAAGTATTTATATTAATCAATTCGCCACGTGGATCTAAAGCAACCGCATCGTCCGAAGGGGGTCCATGGGGGAGGACATGCCGCTGGCACGTGCCGATCACGCGGTTTCACTCGCACCCGGCACATTGTACCGGATGCAAGCGAGAAAAACATGTTGTTTTTATTTTTTTCCGCAACTTCGGACAATAAAGTTCAATGATTATTTATAATACTTATTCTCTAGACTTTTTTATACAAATAAAAAAATGTTTGTGACATGTAGGATTTATATTAACAGAGTTATTCGAGTAAAATCAAAAACTTGGGGTAATAAAATCAAAAAACACATAACACGCGCCCTAAGTAAATATTTTTGGATTTTGTGGATACACTCATGTATGTAGATAGATAGATTGCATTTGCATGAATTAATAGTACTTGTGGAAATTAATTACTCGAGTAAGTAATCAATGTAATTATCTAGAACATCCATCCCTGAAGCATGAATGGAGTGTGTGTGTACAAATACTCAATTAATATGATTAACTTGATGTTATTTAATAATGCCACTGAGAATCCAGTGAAACCTCGATCTATCGTTTTCAAGGGACAAAAAAATCAATGAAAAACACGAGATATACGATTTTTTTTAACGAAATCGACGTTAAAAATGCAACACAGGCGATAGATGAAGATAAATGATTAATTAAAATTATTCTTTTGGTTGTATGGCCAGGAATATAAGATAAGAACGATAGATTAGAGTTTTACTGTATTTATATATGTTTAAAATAATGATTTTTGCCATTATCACGCACAATGGTATATCATTGTGGAGTATAGCGTTCATATTGATGCGACATCGTCCACTTAGTCGCGTTTAATTGTCATATTCATTGAGTGTTCATTTATTGGGTCATTATATATAATATTAATATTGTATTCCCGCCATCGTTGCAAAATTTGAAGCGATGCCCATTAATTAGTGATGCTTGAATGGGACAACACTCGTAATGCGCTTCTCCTAGTGAATGGCGGAGGAAAACTCGCGTTGCCGGAATTATTTTCGCGCTTTTCCACAATAATTAAATTTCAAACTAAAACAACAATATTATGCGCCGCTACGAAATATTATAATAATAATTTGCATACATTCCGTCGGCGATTAGCCGCTCACAGGCAAAATCCATTTAATTTTATAATTAGTAGAATTTATATCTAATTATATTATACACTATTATAAAACAATTTATATAACAATTATGTTTAGAAGCCAATGGTTAATTAAACTATAAACGAATAGTTGTAAACACATATTTACTCGGATTCCTACATCGGACAAAACAGAGGAGTATCAACTGTATAAAATGAGAAAAATCCATATAATTGAAATAATGTAAGAAAATCCGTAGCAGTCATAAAAAATGTATATAGACCGTTATTATATTACGAGGGTAACACTGTGACAAAAAAACCAACACGTTCGTCCCAACCCTGATGCCAGAGCTGTGACGGTCGTCCACCAGGTTATCTAGGCTCTTCAAATACGGGCCAGGTCGTCAGCCATGAGCCCGAGAGCCAAGCTGTCAACGTGCGTTGTAACAATAATAATCAGACGAGGCTAGAGTCAATTCGTATTTAAATTACGGTTTGATCGAAGTGCTACGGGCACCTCATGTAGCACACACATCACCGAACTGGCCTGGATAACGGCCTGGCTCCTCATAACTCCGTAGAATCTACGAAAGCATGATTGTGCCAACCGCCATCGCCGCCACGTCTAATACCGATACGCGACAACATTCGACTCTAGATATTAGGTACCGGAAATAAATCAACCATTTTACATATAGATGTTTGATCTCAGTTAGTGCCCATATTGATATGATTGACCTTAAAATCTCCAATAGTCCCGTACAAATTTGCATCGTTCAATGCCCTAGTGGTCCCGTACGGGACCAGTGATGCTTCATTTTGCAATCGGATTACACTGATTTATGATAATATTATTCTAAATATGAACATTAGCTTACATAAATAATGACTTTGAGATACCGATCCATAATTTTATTTTTGGTTTCGATAAATATTTTTGTCGTATTGAGTAATATAAACATCTCTTGTGATGAGCGATGTGTTATAATAGGCAGACCGTGATAAAACAGCTTAACCCACACCAAACAATATATGTCAATGAGGGTATAGATTTTTTTTATACCTAAAAATTAATCCTGTAAAAATGGGTTCGTTTTTTTACATAGAGAATTAGAAAGTGTGCAAGATTTGGTTCTGGTGTTTTGTGAAAAATAGTAAATAAAGCTTTTGTATATTATAAACAAACTTTTATTTTGCTAATGCTTTTTATTTTACCCACATAGGCTAACTAGTTTTAGAGATATATAATAATTATATTTATATTAAAACTTTATGAGCCGTTCACGCCTTTTGGCGTGATTTTGTAGCCAAGCGTCATGAGCCGTTCACGCCTTTTGGCGTGAGAGCCATACCCCCACTTGGCATTTTTTTCTGATAACGATGCACAATGTAATTCTACTATTATGTTATCTTATGTTAGCTTGGATTATCAACACATGGAACCATGCGGCCCTCATGCTAGGTTTGATGTAAAACCTTGCGGCTCATAAAGTGTTAAACAGCTCAGAATAACAGAATAAAGGGTGCTTAAAGGTTAAGGATAATATGTCCAGGACTTCAGCAGACAAATCTCACATCAGATATTGTATGCTGCTCCTCTAAGATCTGGATTTCAATCCCACCAAGGCTTCTGAAACCATTGATGCCATATATAGTCAAGTCATTACAGTTTACAGATGACAATTTTAGTATCAATATATTTAAGATTCCCTAAAGACTCCTAAAATCAAGGAAACCTTCAAATTTCGAAGATGATATCCTGAATTATTAAATCAAATCTAAGATTATCCATCGAGAAATTATCAAAAAGATTTTCGACGCCTTTGTGCACAGTCGAGGATGTTTAAACGCATAGCTTATTTGGGGGGTTCTTTATCTCATCTTTTCGGGTTAATTGAACATAATTAATTATATATTAATATATAAAATAATAACCAAAGCATTAAAAACTTACTTAATCATTATAAATGTTTTTATTATGTATGTATGATTTTTCCCGATAATAATATTGTTAAGGTTTTACGGAATCACATTAACTAAATTTTATTTATAAAATAACTTAGGCCAAGTTAATTTAAAAGCAAAGAGGGTAATTCAGAAAGCATTATGGAATATTAAAATTTTGCTATTTTCATAAAAATCTTTTGATTTAGAAAAAAAATAAATTTTATTTCTTCGATATTTTAAAAATCTTTGGCGGAAAAAAATGCCGCAATGATCTAAATAAATGATAATCCGATGAAACAATATCAGATAAGTAATTACATTCCATTCGTATTCCAATAATTTATCCCGAGTAATTTTATCTGAATAAGGTCTGGCATTATCGTGATAAAAAATAAATATTTTCTTCTCAATATTCTTGGCTTTTTCCACGAATTGATTTTTTTAATCATTCATCCAATCACGATAGAACTGTGCCGTTGTTGTATGGCCATATTTAAGAATTTTAAAATAAATAATTCCTTAATAATCGTTAGGTTTAGTTTCGACCTTTTTATCCCCTTTTATAGTATGACGAAGAAATGTTGAATTTTATTCTAATGTAAACATCCCATATTTTGGTGCAGTCGTTGCATTAGCTTTTTGATGAAATTCGTATAACATAACAAAAAAAATCTTATCCGAAGCAAAAATATTTTCTGAGCTCGGATGTCTACCAATTGCAAAATAAATAGTATATAGCTCGACAATCATAACACGACAACGACATTTTCATCGGGTATCCCTTATTATATAACTTCTTGTCCATGACAAAAAAAAAATGCATATTTGTTTGACCTGATTAAAAAGAAGTTTAATCATGAAAATATTTTTTCAGACGAGCGTCCATCTCAATTCGCATCTAACTAAATTTTGTAACCGAGCGAGCTTAATTGTAAATTTACTGCTAACCCAATAAAACCACTCTCCCAACTCTTAACAGACTTAATCTATTATCAAGCTGCACTATGCATGTCTATTCGAGTACCATATCTATATAATTTATTTTAACGAATGTTTACCGACACTTCCGGTCTGTGCAACACGTGTATTTTGTCAAAGGTCTAACTATAGTCAGCAGTACTAATATTATCAGTACTAAACGCGACTCAATGACGACTTATGTAATCGGGAGTGAAAATTTTTTTTTTTTCAGTAGAACTTCATGCCTGAAGCACCGATCGATTGTATATCGGTTGTGTTATATGCGTCATATGTATGCGCCACTTCCGACACCGGTTGCGTTCAGTGCCAGAAGTGGCACTAATGCCCAAATGCAAACGGGCCTATCTCCATAATTACATAACGAATACATCCTTTGACATTTGCGCCATTACCATAGCCCTTTGTTTGCCGTGTGCTCGTTCAATCCCTTGTCATCCATCCCGACCATTATCTGCATACGTATACCATTGCAAGAGTGGCGCGGTGCAATCTGAACGAATCGCGAAATATGCATAGCGATGTAATAAATATTTTCAAAGTAACAGCGTAGAAAAGTTTTCTTTGTCAAAAAAATTGAATGGACTCCATTATGATACGTGTTTTCCGCGGAAAGTAGATAATTATGTATTTTGACGGTTACAATATATTACGTCGTCCCATAAGCAACGTCATTATACAGACAGGACTCGATAAAACATGTCTAAAACAAGCGATTTTCACTGATCTATAATTATCATTGAACAATAATATCCATTAAGATAAATTCACTTTTTTTTTATTAATAAAACGAAAGATTTCTTAAGAAATTACATTAAAAACTATAGCGGCGTTGGAAAAATATGATAAATAATTATTTTTAAAAAAAAAACTGAAATTACTTATGCGAAAAGTAAGAAACGGTGGAAGTCCTCCAACTTTCCAATAAACTGGAGAACCGTTTCCTCATAAAAGTACCATAATGTAACTCTACAATTTCAACGTGATCTTAATCATTGTATTCCACGTTGGTGGAAATCGTATAAAAAAGTTTACAGCGTTTATTAATTGAGTACGTATTTAAAAGTAGGAAAATATCGTCGTAAGAAAATGCAAATTTGTATTCACCGTTTACCGCTATATTAGACCATTTTCCTATAACAGATTTATGGAAACATGTTGATTAGGATATATTCTTTGATCTCAACTAAAAAAATAAACTCGATTCGCTTTATTTTCGTAATAATAAATCGAACAAAATATCAATTGCTCAAACAGAGATTAAGTGAGAAAAAAATGAGAATCCGAATCAAAATAAAAAATAAAGGAAATGCCTTTTATACCATTACATCCGTACACGTGTATGTGGAAAATAATGTACGTGGAACACCCTTAACAACCCCTGAGCCGAGATACGTCACCGATACTACTGCGGAGATTTGAATGAGACACCACGCGCGATTTGAATCGTTACTATTCATATTTACATATTACATGGATCCTATAAATTTCTTGTGATATGTTGTATATTTATTGATAGCTGTGTTTATTAGTTGATTTAAACAACACCATTACTTAACTCGGTCTAGTTTACATGTAACGACAAGTTAAAGTTTTAAAGAATCTCGCGCATGTACGACATGCGGCCGCACCCTGGACACGATTTGTATGCGCATGTACGTCATGCGCCCCGCACTGAAAGGGTTAAAATAATTCCGCGATAACTTGTAATTGAAAATAACTGTGTTAACACAGGATGGAGTGTGTTTAGTAATAGCTCGCTTTTATCGGCAATTGTTTAATGCTTAATGTTTAACATTTACTGTTAAATACCATTTTAGAATTTGTTTATTTATTACACTGTTATAATACTTTGTGTTTTCCTCAGCGGATATTATGCGCTTTAATCTGTTGTATACTATTACAAATATTTTCTTATCGGTAGGATGCTTAGTTTTATTTTTGACGTTCCATAACATTAGAAGCTATAAAAACAGCTGTAGTGGATAATACAAGTTATGGCTTATTCCAATGACTCAACGGCTAAAGACTTTATAGCAATATTCAAAACATCACGTTTAAGCCATTCTTAAAAAAAAACAATTCTGCCAGTTTTTTTAAAGTTTGTTGACCCCTGCTTAAAATATATATTTTTTTGCATTAACCATCTAGTAAATGTTGTAGTTCAAGTAATTAAATTTTCGGCTCAATATCATTATTAAGAGTTATGATTTTTTTTTTATATATATTTAAGAATATCAACATTTGATCCACTTAAGGTTTGATGCTGAGGAATGTAAATTTAGTATAGATTAAATCATCTTTCTGTGAAAATACGGAAAATTTTCACCCGTAAACGAGTTTGAGCAACAATTAAACTTAATATTTTTGTTACAATTAATTTTAAATCTAAGTATTATATTTTTTACAATCCTATAATATTGAATGTTCCATCCCATCTGTGAAAACGATTTTCTATTACTTATATTTTTTTAACACAGGATCTGTGACAACTACATTATATAATGAAAATTACATACAAATTAATTTTCATTATTAACTTTTTTACCAGATGTATTGAATATGGTGGATGGCATAATGCAGGGATGAGCAACCCGCGGCCATAGCAAACATAGGCAAAGAAGCAATGCTAAATTTCTCATTAAATATTTTTTTTTCAGATATATTTTTCGCCGTTTTTATTAATAGTATTTCTTTTAATCAATTCGTCACGCGGCTCTAAAGCAACCGCGTCGTCCGAAGGGGGTCTATGGGGGAGGACACGCCTTCAAACGATATCTCTGCATTAATTTTCATTTAAAAATATTATATTTATTCATAAATAAATTCGTAGTAGCGTTTTCCGTGGCACTGGTGGTTAGACGATTTTGCGCGCCTGCACGCCGTGGCGTCTGATCGGTTAAAAGAGATTCGAGAAAAATCAAAAACACTGAATGAAATGAGTGTTTTATTTTTGTAATTTTTTATACTTGGTTTATTTTGGTAATAAAAAGATAATTTGAGTTATTCATTCAGTGTTTGTATTATCATAAGTATCTTTCATGAGGCTATTTTTAAATTGTAAAAAAAGGTTGCTCACTCCTGGGATAAAGTGTCACAACCGAGGTCATTAATATTTTTATCGCGTTAAATCTAACAACGGTTACAGATAAATGTATATCGATGAAAATGACCATTGAAAAATACATGAATCGACTCGGAAAATTCATTCGCATCCATCATTATCTGAAAATCAGCTCAGATTGATTACAGAGCTATGTCTCGTACAATGCAAACATTTAGCTAAAACTTAGGTTTACTTACGAAACTTGGTTTATAGACGTTCCTATGGATTGAATGAGGACATTTATATCCAAATAACTCTTTCACAAAGCTTGCAGCTGGTGTTGCTAATCAGTTGTTACGCAGACGTGACAATAAAAGTGTAACATGTTTGGTTTTTAATACATTATGTTTTTACAATACTGCTTTCTCGGTTAAAATTTATTTTTATCCGGGAGTTAACCACTGTTTTTTCTTCGCAACGTTCGAGTAGAGAACCGATTTCACATCTTCAGCAATTAAATTTCAAAGCAACGGGCGGTATTGCTATTTTTCTTCGAATGATTCGATTTAAGTTTTCTAAGCCAATGCGTTGTCCATTTTCTAAATCAATGCATCCAAAATTATTTTGTTTATACCAAAGTTGGCATATTCCGATGTCACCATAAATAGCATACATATTTCTCGTGGCTTCACTGGCATATTTTTTAATGTGAAACTGCATGCAACTTCACCAATGTTGTTCTGACGGGAAAACTTATTCCATTATCGCTAGACTTGGGAAAAGGAATATTTTGAATCCCAAAACAATATTCGAACTGTATACCGTTATAAAAAATGTTAATATACGTCTTTCCAGGATGACGAACCGAAGATTTGAAATTAATTCTGAGTATCCCAAATATTTGCACACTTACATACAATAATACAACACAACGATAATTGCAATGATAGGTTAAAAAAATCAAAACTGTAGTTTTGATTACATAAATAAGTTTATACACTCGTATATTCGAGGTCAAGTGTCTAAGAAAATTAAAAAATCAAAATCCACAATGTGGCTAAACTTGATCAAATCTGATGAAAAGTAGAGTACAGCAAAATTATATATTTATTAAAACAAGTGCAGTTAGCAAAATTAACACTGAAACCGTGTCTAGCGATTAACTAGACTCTTACGATGGTATTTCTAAGGAATCGTCCATTATGAAGAGCTTTCAAAAGGTCAAACAATAACGGGCGAGCTCTACTGCAACCGACTTAATAGTTAGAACGAGGCCATAAAAGCTAAAAGACTTTCAATATTAAAAGAAGTAAATAGTTATAAATACATCTCAATTTAAAATGTCGTACGGCAAAAAATGGATGCGAAAAAATAAACGACGACGACTTGACTAGAGAATTATTCTCCATCGAACCACTTGTTCAGATCGATGCAACTTTATTTATTTCAATAATAGTCATATTTCTGTGCGACAAAGAATTATATTGTTGATTAAAAGTCGTGACAATAGAATTTTGTTATTTTGTTATATCAGGTTGTTCGGAAAGTAATTTCGTTGTTTTTTTTTATGAAAATGAAAGACGATTTTCTTATAGTGAATAAATATTTTATTAAATTATATTCTGGTCCAATACCTTTTGCCATCTTTCTGGCAGTACCATGATTCCACGCTCATAATTTTGTTGTACTTTACTGGTAAAAAAATGATCCAGATGATTTTTGACCTCCCTAATTGAAGTAAAGGTTTTACCGTCTAAAAAAATTTAAAGAGACCGGAATAAATAATAATCAGAAGGTGCCAGATCTAGAGAATATGGGGGATGTGGCAGTATCCTAGCTGTAAAAGCTTTTGGCGAGTTAACAAACTTTATGCATTATCTTGGTGGAACACCACACGTTTTCTATAGATCAATTCTGACCATTTTTGCTTAAGTGAATCATTTAATTTGTTCAGCTGATGACTGTATACTTCAGAATTGATCGCTGTGTTATCCGATAGAAGCTAAAAAAAACGATTCCATTGAAATCCTACCAAGCAGATAGCATCACCTTTTTTTGTTGAATATCGACTTTCGATGTGCTTTGAGCCAATTTATCTTTTTTACTCCATGATCTCTTGCGTTTAACATTGTTGTAGACAACACATTTTTTGTCCCTAGTGATGATGTGCTTTAAAAATGGATCATTTTCTTGACGTTTGAGAAGCAAATCACAGACGTCATCGCGACGGCACAAATTTCTTTCCGTAAGAACATGAGGAACCCATATGTCGAGCTTTGAGATTAAACCTAGGCGTTTCAAATGATCATGAACGGTTGAATTCGATGAACTTAATTTCTCAGCAATCTCACTAGTTGTTATTCGCCGGTTTGCATCAATGAATGCCTTTATTGTGTCTTCATCAGCTTCAACTGTGCATCTTCAACATCAAAATTTCCGGATCAAAATTTTGTAAACCAGTTTTGGCACTGGCGTTCTGTGAATACATCGGATAATTTTTTTCTTGCTTGAACAGCATATTTACCTTGTGGATAGTAAAAAAGTAAAATATGCCGAAAATGCTGTTTTTCACTTTCCATATTTGAAAGGGTACCAATCTAATTTTCCCAATCAAGCCTTGCTATATCAGTTGTCAAAATATATAACGATTATGCGGTTTTAGTGTGAAGTTGGCTGTGAAAAAATACAATTAAGTCCTTAACCCTTTCAATTTTATTAATTGCGTTTATTAATTGAGTACGTATTTAAAAGTAGGAAAATATCGTCGTAAGAAAATGCATATTAAATATATTTATAATATTTTAATCGATTAAGTGATATGCCATAATTTAAATAATTCTCTACCATTCCATCCGTACACGTGTATATGGAACATAATGTACGTGGAAAACCCTTAACAACCCCTGAGCTGAGATACATCACCGATATTACTGCGGAATATTTACATATTACATGGTTCCTATAAATTTCTTGTGATATGTTGTATATTTATTGATAGCTGTGTTTATTAGCTGATTTTTAAAACAAACACCATTACTTAACTCGGTCTAGTTTACATGTAACGACAAGTTAAAGTTTTAAAGAATCTCGCGCATGTACGACATGCAGCCGCACCCTGGACACGATTTGTATGCGCATGTACGTCATGCGCCCCGCACTGAAAGGGTTAACACAGTGTTGCCAACTTCATTGACACAGACGCCAACATTGAAAATAATTTTCTATACAAAAATTAAACAAAGTATTTATATTCAACATTCCATATAGGCTCTACATAGCTCGTCTAAATAAATATTATAGTTGAAAAATCCTATCTCATTTAATTACAAAATAAATTCCACATCTAAATAGTACGGATCAAAGGTCATATGCGTTGATATACAATATCTAATTTTATGGCGGATGACGATAGATAATTAAATTCTATATACAATATACGGGGGTCGAGCATGTTTAATTACTGATGCTTTATTAATTCGCCGGAAATTAATACAAAATGATATTCCCGATTTTGATCGTTTGATATAATTAATAAAATTGGCCATCGTCGAACGATGCGGATTTAGAATCGAGTGTATCCATTTTAATTATTTAATAAAATATATATTTATTAAAATTCGCTCGCATGCTGTGTCCTGGGCCAGACAATGGAACACTTGGATGTAAACCCATAAAATATAAAGAAGATTGCTTCAATAAACATGTCATATACGTAAACCATTAGTCTTGACAAAGAAAGAATTCAATTTCATATTCAAAAATCATATGTACGCAGATGCGATGCAGCTAGAGCTCGAGTACAGACTCGCAATATAATGGCCGGAGTGTATCAGGCCCGTTGGTTATTGTGCTTTATTTAAGACCGGTATTAATAATAGTAGATTTCTATAAGACGACGGAATACAAAAGGTATGATAATAAAATATTGGGATATTTTTTCTAGAATTTTGTATATATATATAATTATTTTTTTATTGTTTCTACATATACTTTTCTAAGTCGAAAAATGTATAAAGAAATTTTTGCCCCAAAATAACACTGTTATGATATTCCAGCCTCCGTATTCGCCAAATATGTTTTATTCACATATTGCCTACGGGGCGAATCGCCGTCAAACATGTGCTAAAGACGGGGCCCATTCGCAGAAATTTGGTGAAACGTCGATTTTTCAAAAAAATCATAAATCTTTTATTAATTAAGATATAAGGCTGAAAATTGAATTACCTAAACTTCAACATTTAATGGAGAGTTAATGCAAAAAATAATTATTTATATTTTATAGCAGTGGTCACCAAACGAGGTTTGAACGTGGTCTTTTGGATGTTGAATATTAAATATTTACATAGAAGGCTTGTGTGCGAAATTGCAGTGAACCGTTGGGTCACTATCAGTATGACATCAGTAAGAGTATATTCATCAAATATAAAACCAAGTATCCTATCTATAAAAAAAATATAAAAAAAAAGCAAAACGTTATAATAGATACAGCAGATCAAAGCGCATCATATCGGCTGAAGAAAAAATCAAAGATTAGAACGGTGTAATAAATAAATAAATTCTTAAATTGTGGCATAGTTAGAGTCATAAAATATTTCAAATAAATGGTTTTAAATGCACTTGCCGCATTTGCACAAAATCTATTTAAAGTCTAATAAATTGCTACAACTATCAAGTGTCTAACCAAAAAAATTTTTAAGAAAAAACAAAACGTTTTAAAAGTTACAGCCGATCAAACGCGTAGTGTCGGTTAGCGTTTGATATGCGCGCCCCGGACCTACACAATAACGCTTTTGACGTGGAATTCGTGATCCCCGTAGACAATGAGTTAATTTACAGTTCACTCCCGACTAACCGATGTAACGGTGGGATGGAGGATAATCTAAAAACACGGATATCCAAACTGTTCCATATTATTCCAAAGTGTTCCATATTACAAACCATATATTTAAAAAAAAGTATCATAGATTTCTTTAATTTGTTTACAATCAATATTTAATCGATCCCCCTTTCTAGACCATAAGTGCTTTATTTCTGGTATAGATATATATATATCCAGTGATAGATGATCTCTCGTAGGATTTTATAAGGATCACATAATATTAATTTTGATCTTCTGTCAGTCCAAATTGCACTCAAAACCATAACACTTATTCTTCCAAATTTACAGTACTTTAAAAAAAAATATGAACTAATTGGTCTGAGACTTTATCTAGGGATATTTTTGGGTCATCAAACACTGTTTGTGCCACTAATCTTTTTGTCGAGTGTCGAGATCTACCTGATCTTTGAAGAACATACGTTTTTACAATTATTTTGAACTGGAAAATCATTCTAATTACAGTCGATAATGATTAATTTGACAGAGATATCGCATTACCTAATACAGCGCTCGACATATCCGATAATTCGGTATGTAGTCTCAAGGGATCCTGGTATCCAGGTCCAGGAACTGATTATTAATTCGAGCCATACAAGGGTCCTGGCTACCTAAAATAATAATTCCGAGGCATGCAACGTTGGAGTTAAAGCCACCAGACTTTTTTTAAAAATACTCTACAATTTATCAATAAAGATTAATCTAGCTAAACTAATGCAGAAACTAGTCAAAGTTAACCTAGCTGAAAATTTCGTTTAATAGAAAGAGCGGCTATGTGAGATTTTTTTTTGACTAAAAGCTAATAAATTCGTTCAAGCGAAAAAAGGGCGCGGATGTTTATTTTAAAATTTTAAGCAAGAAAAAAACGGCTGATTATTATGTTATTGATGATAAATAAGACAACAATAGTGCAAAAATCTGGTAACAAAAAATCTGAACTCTTTTTTTGTTGCGCAGTTCTCCGCGCAACGAGTAATCTAAAGCAAAATAAGGGTGGATGCAACGAGACACACATTTAAGAGACATCTGCAGCTTTATTTATGTCTAAATACAGCGGTGTAATCGGCAGAGCCGACCCGAGGATTGCTTATTGTCTTATTCGACAATCATACTATCGAAGTGTGCCGAATATTAAGCTTTGTCGCCTATTTACATGGCTAGGAGTATTAAAACTAAATTCTAAAATCGTGGCGTCTGTGTGCAGAACTTTTATTGTGACTGTATCATTTTTTTTTAAATAGAATTAGTATTTTAATCGTAATTTTTTCGTTTTTATGGAATTAATTGACGCCTCTTAGCGCAAATAATTCTCTGGCGCCTGTGTGCGCCGCACAATATGGCCATATGGACGACGCGCCCCTGCTAGAACATCCATGACACGCGTCGATCAATAAATCTCAAACTGTGGGACCATCCACTTGTTGTATAGAGTAGAGCCTAATCTTGAAGACGTAGTATAGCAATACTTTGAGAAGCGAGATCCTTCTAAAAACATATTCGGGATAATAGTCTTCATGAATCACATCACATTCACATGAATTGATCGTCACAAGTCATACTCAAAGCAATTTAATTTTCCAGCTTTTCCTCGACGTTACAAACGTATGAAAATATAGTTTTTCTTACCACCCCAGCAGCCATAAAATAGTCGCACATTACTTCCGATACACACCTGAAACATTCGAAATCTGCAAAGTGTTTCGTTAACGACTCAATCTAGCGCATTTGCTTTCAGCCGATCAAACCGAATCTGCATAATGCACTTGCAAATGCAATCGGCCATCATTAGACGGCATTTAAACGAAAACCGTTAGGATTGGTTACTTTAATTGATTTGTAATGCGGTATGCACAAAATTATTGTCAACGTTGAAACATTAAAGATTGAGACACGCAATAAAAATAAATATGATTCAATCGTAAAATACTTTATAGCCGTTTTATGGCGCAAGATCGAGACTTTCAGCTGGAATTTTAACAATTTATATTGCGATATATATTTATATATTTCAGCGTAAGCGATTAAATCTATTGATGGCCATTAAAATCGGTATTATGCAATTTAATGTGTTGTTATTTTATTTCCGGCCGATGCTGAATATTGAAAAATAAAGTTCAAAAAAAGAGAATAACGTGGCTCTGCAACATTCGCAACTGGACCGGATCGGAAGCTCTAGATTTTTTCTAGCTCACCCAAAAATAGACAAATTTACGGAGAAAAGACAAGGAAGAAAAATACAAATCAATAAGCGCATCTATTTAAAATGGAAGATTGATTTAAATGGCCTTAGTAAGTCATACATTAGAAAAAGAATCATGAAGGAGCTCTGTGACACGATTAAACTAGATTTTAAAGAATTGATGCATTAATAAATGTTTCGAGATCCATAGATGAAGGGAGCTTAAGAAGGTTGTGTCGTAATTCAATCAATGATAAATCAAGAAACAAGGTTTAGAGGAGCCAAAGCATCATGAAAATCATCATATCTTGTAAGGTACTTAGTTTTTTAGAAGAACGGAGATTGTATATCTTCAAGATGTGCTCGAAGACGAATATTTTAATTCTGATGGATGTGTAAAAAAATAATGTGCTTATTTTCGAGGAGCAAACCCTGATTAGTTCGATTTTACTTAATAAGATTTAGCTAGAACTAAACCATCATGATACGTCTCGTAGTCTAGTCAAAGAAAGGTTCCATGAATGAGCAAACTAGGAATGACTACGAAAATATTTTTATTAATCAATGAATCTAGAAGAGGTTTTAGAAAAGGCAGTCGTCTCTTCGTGTCTTTATAATCTCTAAATAGAGAGCAAACTCGCCGCTGTTGATGCGATTGAAGAAAATGTATATACACTCGATCAAGTACCGAGGAAACTTGATTATAGTGGAAGTAAATACCCAGAAGACTTATTTATCTGATGTTAAAAATGTTAAAAAAAAATGCTAGTGGCTTTAAGGTGGCGAAGGATAAGTTTATGATATTATGTAGTATTGTATTGGTTGATTAAATTATGAAACTGTCGTTGATCAATCGAGCTCTCTCTCTAGCCATGATCATTGAAGGGTATTAACATGGACTATAGCTCTGTACATTTAAATACTAACAAGAAGGCTTCGATGACGACATCAATTCAATCACAGTAGGATACATTTTTTTAATGATCTTTCATATAAAGTACTTTTGTTTTTTGATAATACACATGTAACTTAACGATAGAAAGACGAGGTTGAGGTGGACGCGTCTCTGCTGGAGCTTGGGTGATGGATCGAGGAGATCCAGGACCGGCGGAGATGGTGTAATACCCTTCAGGTGGCAGGGACTCGTTTCAGGGCAAAGGCCATTTAAATAATAATTAATTAAACTAGGTATTCCACATGATATACAACATTTTGATTTATTTTACCACCAAATACTCTTTAACTAATTCAATCATTAGATCATGGATTATCCAAAAACTCAAAGTATATCACATCAAAGATATGTTTCAAGATATTGAGACAAAGGTCGAAGAAGATAGAACCCAGATAGAAGAAAGAAAGATTTTTTTTTGAACGTATCTCTTCATTTTGTAAGATCTCCATGATTTTTGCGCGGCTTTCATGGAATGAATCTACCGCGTAAATCGAAGGATAGGATACACGAATCTATGAGAAAGGTAAGAGTCGGAGACTTTATGACATTGGATATACATACAAAAAAGGCAAGAAGTTGTATCTGTCCTATCACTGGTGGTGATGAAGAGTAATGCTTCCTAAGATATGTTGCTAGAGAAAATGATATTCTAAAATTGAATCAGACACTTACCCTGAGACGATGGTGCTGGTTGTAGTGGTTGTAAGGGCTGACATCCTTGCAGGACTGTCGTTGACATAGTCTGGACTCGTTCCTCGGTCTGCACAGCGGATTGGCATTAGAGAACCTGGTCGAGAGTCCTCCGCCGCAAATCGTGGAGCACTCGCTCCACTTAGTGGTCTCTTCCACGCAGGCGGAGGGAGTTGAGGCTATTGTAAATACATAAAAATATAAAAATTGATTGAAAAAGTTGCGAGACATATTTTTCTTTCGCTCCGCTATCGTATTTTGCCGCAAAACTTCGAGACCGTATTAAAAATGAACTCGATGCGAGTATTCTTGTCGATGCGATTTGTAACGACGCGAATACGAAGCCTTGTCGGTTTCAATCAAAAATATCGAATGGAAACAAATTGGTATAATGGTGGCGAGGGTCGAAGTTCTTATTTACGCGAAACTATCAATTTGAAACCGGAATCGGACACGACGCCACGTCGGACACGACAAATAACACCGCCGGTTATTGTCAACGCGAACAATGGCGAAACCTGAAACAGGTTCGCACTATGTCTGCGGCATTATTGGCAAACGACGAAAGAAGAGTGATGCCATCGAGCGTCTGATGTTCAATAAAAAAAAAAATACGCCGTATTTATAAAATCATAAATAACTGATTAAATTTTCTCAAATTGCCTCGGGGCTGAAATAAATTGAAATTAATTCATTAACGCTATAGAGGATACATAAAAATAGCAAATCGATAAAATATCACGCTGCGTGAAATCAATCCGCCACGAACATGTGTATTAATCCATCAATATTAATTTTATTCCACTCGAAGTGGTTCACGTCATATAAATCATACATTTGTGTATGGCGTTTAACTTCAGTTTATTTCTCCTACACATTGGTCCACTGAATATAAACGCAAAGTGAGGGGTCGGCAAACTTATTAGCCAAAGAGCCAAATATGTACATTACGATTAAAAAAAAATTTGGAGCCAAATCTGTTTATTAATTTAGCAAACCTTTATTATAATTTTAGCACTTCATTAAATTACGGGTACACTGAATAAAACTTAATTTCGTAATTAATAAAAAAATATACTTTGATAAAAAATATTAAGTAATTAAGGAATCCATAAATTTAAATTATGACAATGTCCTTGTATCTCCTTCGAAAGTTTATGTAAGTCAGGCGTGTATGTTGTTATTTTTAATTTTAAGCACGATTCCAGGTTCTCATCAATAAAACTACTTCTTAGTTTACTCTTTATAATGTTCACGTTTGAAAATGATTGTTCGCATGCATATGTAGAAACGAAAAGGGAAAGAACAGCATACACGAGTTTTTTTTAAAGATCATAAGAGTCAGGAATATTATTCCAGGGGTTGAAGATGATCATGCCTTTCTTCTCCAGGTCTTTCAAAGCAGACCACTTGTGTTGTGAACTAAGCTCACATTTCTTCTTCTCCAATATTTAAAAATCAACACAAAGACGTTCAAATTTAGAGCTCCATATTTCCTTGTTTTTTTTAAATCCAGCAATTGTATTTCAAAGTTACTAATGTCAATGCCAAACGGAGAAAATTTCAAATCTGTTATCGTAGCATTAAGAGGCTGTTTAATGAATGCCAAGGTTGCTCTGCTGTTTTTAAATTCATGAAACCTGCTGAGAAGGCTTTCCTAATATTTAAAATTGTTGTTTTGAAATGGTGTTTGTCAATAGATGAATTATTTTTTTGGCGATGCTTTAGCAGACTCGGAAAGTAAAACAATATTTCCCTTCCAAAATCTTAAGCAAAAAGGGATAATTTGTTTTCGAATAAAATGACTTCTTCTAACATCGAAAAAATGTGTTTCCTTTCCCTTGTAGTTTATGATTAAGCCGATTTAGATGAGACGTAACGTCTACCATGAAATAAAAGTTTTGGATCCACTGATCGTCCATTAGTTCTGGATAGTGAACACCCTTCTCAAGAAGAAATGCTTTGATTTCTGGTAATAGAGATTCAAAACGTTTTAAAACGTTCCCTCTTGATAACCAACGTACCTTGTTATGGAACAGAAGATCATCGTACTCTCCATTTCACCAAAAAATTCCGAAATGGGCGATGATTAAGAGTTTATTAAAATGGAATTGGTAATCGAAATCACCAATTCCATAACTTTACAAATTTCTTCTCAAAATGTCTGCGCACAAAGCGCTTCTTAATGAATGATGCAATGGTAAGAAAGTATCTTGTGATTATTTTTTTCTTATAGCAACAAACCCCCTTCTTAAGCCGGTCATACTCTTAGCCCCATCTGCTTGCCCCTGGATATTTGTGCCAGAGCCGCATTTTGCCGACCCCTGGGCTAAGTCATCCGAACGGTGTAGTTTTGTTCAATAATTTTATCCACAAATAGAAAAATCCCATACACAGTGTACACTAAAACATGTGAACCCTTTGAATGATTAAACTGTGTAGATGAATAATAGAGCTCTGTTGCTAATCCCAGTAAAGCTCGCTCCAAATTTAGCATGATAAATTATTATCAAAATGCTATTTTTCGTAGTAATTGCACTGATGCTGACGTAGTGATCAAAATATCGTGGAATGATGTCAATATTGTTTTTAGGTTTTTTTAACCCATCGACTGCTCGTAAGCAACCGCGTCGGCCGAAGGGGGTATCTCAGATACCCCAAGCGTTTCAAGTCAAGATATTGATGAATTATTCATCGATATATTAACGATTTAAAAAAAAATCATTTCATAATTTCGTCGTTATTTTGGATTTTTTAATTAATTAATATGACGGGTAAATGACAACGCTCTCGACAATGTCTTGCAGCAGACTGAGCTCTCGTAGCATGTGTCACTCAAACAGAGTAGAAGAAATAAATTTTATTGCATAAAAAATACACTGGGTTGCTAATTGAAGAAGAAATCATCAATATCTTTACTTAAAATGCTTGGGGTCTCTGAGAGACCCCATTTCGTCGACGCAGTTGTTTTTGGGCTGCCGTGACGGATGGGTTAAAACGGCTATAGCGTCTAACTCACGGGTCATAGGTTCGCCAGCACTGCACTATATAATCACATTCGTTCATTACAGTTTCAAAGTGCTTAAAAACCCCTGAAAAATTTAGAAAAAATTCATTGCATGCGAAAATCAATGGTAAATTTATCTTTTTTTTTTATTTAGATATAATTTTATATACATTTTTTTTATGCGGCATCCATCCACCGCACAAAAACAGGTAATAATAATGTAAATTAACCGCGACTGAGCTAAGTTAAGACACTGAATGGCGCTTTTGATTTTTTATTTTCCATACCATCCATCTATCGTAGTCGAATATTCTATATATTCTAAAAAAATATTATAATCATTCTTCTAAAATTGGCTTACATAAATAAGCAAACATTGGCTTTAGTCACTGCTTAAAAGTGGGTTTAGCGAGCCGCTCCAAAAAAAGACCCTGCGATTTTCCGTGCTAATACAATATTTTATATTTTTACGGATTTCAAAACTAGTTTTTTCGAAAATGAACCCGGAAAATAATTAGCTTTTTTTTATTTTCGCAAAGATAATTAACATGTTAGCGTAAAACGTGCATATATAATACGATTAAACGAGTAAACTCGTCCCTAATTCGATATGCACACGGTGGAGGACGATGTTGCTCGACACTCTATTAATTAATACGAAAATGATAATGAAATTATACCTGAAATAATAATCACAGTATGAAAATAATTACAAATTGCAATAAGCATATTAAAATGCGACGTAATATAATACGTTTTATAATACGCCGCCTTCGTATTATAAAGTAAAATTGAATTTCTTCACTAAAATTATTTAATAACAAGAAAAATAAAGTATTATAACAGAGATATTGTTACGTCGATGCTGAGTTTGTTTTGATTTTCTAATATCTATACGAATATTTAATATATATTATTGTATATTGGAATATTGCATGCAAATTTTCCGGCTTATTCCAGAATATGCTTTCATCTGAGTGCTTGAAATAACAAAATACTTCAATTCCATCATTCGTACCACCAAACGTAATTTTTATTTCGATCTCTTGGAAATATACGCATATTATTTTTCATATCAAATCTAGTGTAAGTCAGTTAGTTGTACTGCAATTTTGAATCAATGAGAAAAATAAGCCTTTCTTTGAAATATTCATATATATATAATAAAAATACACGATAATAGGGTTGGAAAATTATTTTAGCCTAAAATATTCTTTAGTAAAATTAATGTTCTTACGTCAACAGTATGCGATCGCTTTTTCGTTCAAATCTGTGATTTATGAACCGGTAATAATTTTATTGTTTTATTGTTTTTACGATTACGTCGGCGTTCATATTGGTTTTTATTAACCTAGCCGATGGAGTCTATTGGGGACCCCAAGCTTTTGATTTTTCTCGAATAACTATTTTAATATAATTCCTACATGCCACAAACTGTTTGTATTTGTCTAAAAAAGTCTAAAGAATAAATGTTATAAATATAAATTTTCCTTTATAGTCCGCAATTGCGGAAACAAAGTAAAAAGATCGACCAAATTATGAAGCATATCATGAATAATTAATTTTATTCGAAGAATAATTCATTTTTTTTAAAACAATCAAAATATTGATAAAGAATTCAGTAATATATTGACTTGAAATGCTTGGAGTTTATTTTATATTGTATAACATTATTCGGACAACACAGTTGGTTACCTACCATAACTGATGAGTTGTTAACTGAATATATTTGTGACATTTGCTTTCATTTTAGTTTGGATTGATGCAATTGTAATGGACATATTAAATTAATTATTCAAACTAATATATTTCATTATTTACTATGCTCCGAATGAAAACGTTGTGATTTAGCCAAGGATCTGTTTGGTCAACAGTTGTGTTTCTTTCATCAAACCATCAACACATTTTTTACATTCGTTTGGTTCGTAAAAATCTGGAGATTATATTTCAGAATAAATTTTGATTTTTTCTTCCCTATATTTCAAATGGAAGACTTCCAAACGGACAAGAGTTATTTGCAAAACTACCTACTGTACGAGTATCATAAAAAAAACACCCCATCGGCTACTATGAAAGAAAATTGCGTTTATATGGAGATGTACTAACTATTCGTCAATGTCAGAGATGGTTTAAAAGTTATGAAAATCTGAATTTTGATTTAAAAAACAAGCCTCGAGAAAGGAAGGTTGTCAAAGTGGATAATGACATTTTAAGTTATGAAGTCGAAGAAAATCCAATAAAATTAATTCAATAAATAGCAGACGCACTCTATCAAAAAAATCCGTGAGAGTAGATATGTGTAAGAAGTTGCTCAGATCAGAAGAAGAATTATAGTTTCTCAGAACTGATGACTGACGATGAGAAGTGAGCAATGTAATCAAAACAAACTCGAAAAAATACTGGCTTATAAAAGGATGGATACAGAAACGACACCGAAGAAGAGTATTAACCCCATGTGTTATTTGCCCGAATAAAACTCGGGTAGGTATTTTGCTGACACAGTGATTTGCCCGAA
>JAGXCT010033154.1:21067-31166 GCA_022495035.1 Philopotamus ludificatus | reverse complement strand
TTGCTTGAAAAAAAACAGTCCTGTTGTCGTCGGGGCCACTACAATTTGTCCAATCTAGGGCGCATCTTTGGCAACTTTAAAATCACGCGTCCACGAATCGGCTTTTGATCAATGGCAGGAAAGGTGGGTTTCCTCCCCCAAAGGTCGGACTACCTATCTCTTTTTTCGCGACAGAGCTAGACTTAACTGTAGCTGGTTCTTTCTAGACTTCTGGGTTAGTCAATTTCTGTCTGGCCACGGTAATTGCAAGGCTAAACTTAAAGAGTTTACTCTTACCTTGAGTAAAGAGTTTACTCTTAACTTACCTTGTAGCATCTCCACATTGCTGGCGTGGGCACGTCTGTCAGGATTACAGTCACGTTCTGTGGTCCTGTCCTTACCTTGACGCTGCTCTTCGCGACCTACTCTATGCTGCCCGATGCGGCATTTCCCCTACGGGTCTCCCGCTAGAGGGTCCTATCGGACACATGGACCTGGTCAGCGAATTTGCTACAGGGCATTTTCTCGCTTTGCATCGACTTACGGAGAGTTGTGTAAAGCCACTTTCCCTCTCCCTTCTCTCCTTTCTTAAAAAGGTGTGTCGGACAGCTCTTACACAGCTTCATCCTAGGTACAAACCCCCCACCCACTTCGCATGTGCGCTCGCTAAATGCCTGGTTTCACGTCGCGGAATTAGGAATCGACTCCCTCCCCGCTATCATCGCACCCAGCACTACAAGGCTTTAGTAGGACAAAATGGTACCGTGTTACCACCACAGCACACTCCATCTCTTACTCTAAAGATGTCCCACGTTAAACCGCCGTGCCCTGCTGTCAACATTGCATTTTGCATCAGCCTTAGCATGCCCTATCATCATCTGAACTCCTGATTGGGGGCTCTATTTCGTTTCTTCTACGGGTGGTAGACCCTAGGATCACCCGCTTTGAAAGCGCAAACCGACGCTCTTGTCCGAAGAAAGAGGACCCCCGTCAGCCATGTGCTCCAGGGTGTCCCCCGACAACTCGGGTTCCATACCCACACCCAGCACCACGAGAAGGT
This sequence comes from Philopotamus ludificatus, assembly GCA_022495035.1. Lineage (NCBI taxonomy): Eukaryota > Metazoa > Arthropoda > Insecta > Trichoptera > Philopotamidae > Philopotamus > Philopotamus ludificatus. The sequence continues at coordinate 30,127 of JAGXCT010033154.1, read as the reverse complement.
GACCCTTTTTCATTTTTCGTTTCACGAGTTTTTTTTATAGATTTCTTGATACCCAGTTGTACACATCTGAGTTTCAAATCTCGTTCTAGGTTGGAATCATGATTGAGAAAATGTTGTTCCATATTAGTAGCAAATTCCAAACTCACGTGATTCAAAGCAGCTGTAAGTTGATTAATTTTGCCTGCACCTTAGTTATTAGAATCCTTACTATGGCGGAAGAACTATTTGTAATACAATTCCAAAATGTGTAACTTTGCCATGCTTCCACAATCGTCATCTTTCTTTCTTCGATTGAATCCAAAATATAACAAAATGCTTGTTTCAAGTATTAGCTTGAGTCATAAATAACTTCCGATATTTTTTTATCATGCTTTTATTATGTATTCACCGCTGTTAAATATAACCTTCTCCAATCTTATTGGCGACTTATCAATCCCCTCCTCATAAAATTTGGTGGGTTTGGACTGAAAGAAAGTATCGAGGGCCTGATTGGACAGAAAATGTGGTAGTCCGTAGGAGCAAAATCTTGAGTCACTTTTGCCGTGTGTGGTCTGGCGTTATCGTGTAACAGGATAACGCCTTCCCGATTGACGAGTGCAGGACGCTTTTCCAGTGGTTTTTCATAGACTTATTGCAGCTGACGAACTTATGTATCGGCAGTAATCCTTTCGTTGCGCATTATCAGCTTGTGGTGGATTATTCCTCGACAATCCCACCATATAAACAATAAAATTTTCTTGCCATAAATATTGGCTTTAGGTTCCGGAGGGTCCTTATCCAACCATTGTCTAGTTGCTCTAGCACTATATCCTTGTTTGAATTCCCAAAGCATCACATGACTAATATGCAATTTTTGATTCTCCATTTTAAGGGTTCGGAATAACATCACTGTAACGTCCACCGCACTAAACCTAATAATTGTTAGAACAAACAATTCGTGTAAAAATATGTATTCATTGTTTTTTGGATTGTGTTATTTTAAAATCGTGTAAAAAAAGAGTTGGGTGTATTTAATTTTTGTATATGATAATTATAATCCGTTTAGATAACGCAAAAAGTATAACACCAAAATGGACGAATTTATACAAACTTAGCTAAAAGAATCATCAAGCTTAACACGTTGGCTAAAGACAATTAACGTTTAATTAGTGTTTACATTTTTTGATTTTGTCGTTGCGTAGGTAAATTTCTTATTTATTAAAATATATGAGGTTGAATTTATCGGTAAAAAACTTATATTTATAAGGCGACATTGGGTGGCGCAGCTCGTCTACCCTTGGTTTATTGTTAACTGTAATATTCGATTAAATGGTATAAGTGTAAGTGACCCAGACCTATGGTATGATTATCGTTTGAATCTCACTACGCCGGTTTCCGTACTAAATATTATAAAAAAATACGTTTATGAACAGCCTTTGTCGATTTTTATTCACACATTGTTATGTAGTTAGAAAGTTTATCTCGTTTTAATATTGTAAATGAAATCACATCGAGAGATTGATTCGTTTTGGATTTTTTTTTGATTATCACAGACGACAGGAGACCCTCGGAATTCATATTTGTTCACTAGTATACTGGTATAGCGTTTAGTGTTAACATAAATAAGGTAATATGGTTGTGAAACATATAGCTGACGTAGAAATCTATAATGAAATAATTAAATATGCATTGCCTTCGTTGTGTAGATGAATCTTTACTAATCCGCAATAGTTTTTTTCAATAAGTCGACGTAAAATAATTCATAATTTCTCTACGGCATTCCGTTGTCATATTTTCAGATGTTCGTCGACGTCATTTAACATGCATATCCGTTTCAGTAGGATGTTTAAGGCATCATATCATTAACAATTAGTAGTAACGTACAAATATATTCTTGTAAAAATGTATTACATAGCGTAAATGTTTATTTTATTAACAAATTTGTAGTGATATGTCATATTTTTTTTAATTATTTTTCTAAAAAATATTTTTATAAATTATGTATTAGATGGATTCATAAATAAATTCAGTCGCAACACTCACCCAATCATCACGGGATTGATGGAGACGTTTTAAAGATGTAGGAGATTCATACAGAACGCATGACTACTGAGACAAGTCTCTCGCCCTGGCCTCATCTAGCAGCATTTACTATTTCACCCGATTTCCTACTACTACTGAGACACGTCACTTCATGGCAATGATGAAGCGTCCTGCTGTACACAGTCCATCCACCTCGACCTTGGCTTCCTTTCCTCCTGGGATGGGAAGGCTTGTTGGCCATAACTATCCCAGATTATCCCAGATTCTTGATAGCTGTGACCGATATATCCCTGTATAGCCGTTACAACTCCTCGTATACAGCTCCAAATATCCATCCTCCTCGTCAGGATATCCAATTGTCATTCATCTTGTATCAGAGCCCAACATTAAGACCCGTATGTCAGGTCGCATCTGATGAAGGTCCTGTAGCTGGAGCTTGGTCTTCGAGGAGTCTTAAGAGTAAATAATTACAACCTGAGCTCAATAATCAGCCGATATACATTTGGTGAATAACCGCCACAGAGGTCCCCTCGCCAAGTTACGTAAAGATATTGTTCCGACAACTCATAAAATCCAGAGATGAGTATAACGCATGCAGCCCCTAGTACTCTCTGCTTGGCGATCTCTGGCATTGACAGCACCGAGAGTATCTGCAGAAAATACTCTTCCTGATGTTTCCAACGAGAGGCCGGCTGGGGGCTCTACGGTCGCGTACCAGTCTGCGGTCTGAAGTCGGTAAGTCTGCAGCCAAACGTCAGCGATGGTGTCGGCCAGCTTGTCTATGGTTGTCAAAAGTCGAGTTCCTGCCATCTGAAGACCATTACGCCATCTCTGCCGGTAATGGGCCTCCTCCATCCATGCCTTTCATGCCATTCGCCTCAGCCCTGCCTTTCTACAGTAGTCTCGGCCTCCCAACCAGGCGAGTTCCTCCAGGCCTAGAGCTCATGATATTATGGAGCAGTCTATCGCTGCCCATTCTGGCTACGTGTCCTGCACTGTTGCGTGCGAATGTATGAGGACAGTGGTATATCCCCTTACATGGCCATGACCTCGTTATTTAATCAGTTAGTCAGGACGCGGTCTGAAGATCCGTCTTAAGACTTTTCTTTCGAACCGATCAAGACGATGCATGTCTACCACATGTTACCACCGAACGAATGATATTTTTATAAAACCTCACTTTATCTCGCCTCGAGAGCAACCTACTCCCCAGTAATTTAGACAGTAAAATTGCACCGATTTACATTTTGTATACGGGCAGAGATTTCTGTACTTTCAAAATTGTCCTCGGTGATTGTAGTGTCCAGGTACTTGAATGATGTAACCCAAAACATAGACTTAGAACTCAGGCCCCTAAATGCCGAAGATTCCGGGAGCCCTTATACGGTGAGGGTCCCGATGCCTTGCATCCTTTTGCCTTAAGGCAACTACGCATCTACCCCATCAGATAAAAACACTTGGCCAGCGCTTGTCGCAATCTTCGAAGCACTTGTAAAACACAATTTCAACTATAGCATTCAGCTTCTATACCAATCCCATCTTTATCTCCTAAATTTTAGTGAAGCATAATCTTTGGGAATATTAAGAAATCGCAGAGGGCCATGTCCTACGACATATCAGTATTGTTTTGTCCAAAAAATCTTTCCATATTCCACTTTTTCCAGATGTAAATATTCGTCCGCCACATCTTAAAGCTTTTTGATAACCAAGCATAAAGTAAACATCCTAAATCCAATGCCAAGGTATGTCAATTGTGGCTGCAGATCATCATGAAGGAAAAAGTGGAAGGTAAACGGTGGTTGGGACGAAATAAGCTGTCGTGGCTCCACAACATTCCCAACTGGATCGGATCGTAAGCTCCAGAATTGCTCCAGCTTGCCAAAAATCGACAAATGTATGGAGAAAAAACGAGAACATGTCCGAATAGAAGAATGTAAAAAAATCTATTTGTTTTTGATCGAGCCTAGAATCAGTGGTTAGATCTGTAGATGGTCCTACCATATAGAATACCTGCGATGTGAGATTTTCATACCAACACGGCATGATGGTATCTACAAACTCAAAACGAACTCTATAATATAAAATCGAGCAAAGCTAGAAGTAGTAGCGAGATTCTATAAGACACAACAATGGAATGGAATAACGTCGTAACTAAAAGCGACAGGAAGACCCCACAAGTGAAGAGACTGTAAAGGTTCGAAAAACGTCGTAAAAAAATACAGAAAAACAGAAGGCTGGTTATCACTCATAGACGATTGTGATCGGGAAGTCTCCCCACGTAGATCAGCAGATTCTCCTGATAGTCTCCCTGCATGTGTCCCATACAGTGATAGCCACAGCGTGGGTCCGGTGCGTTAGGATCTGCAGGGTCTCCTTTTTACCGTCGTCTGGTATATATTAATGATGCAGGGCGCGATTTCCATGGGGAAGAAGAGAAGAAAAATCCAAAGTCATGGCGGGATCCGGGTGTAGGACGTGGCAAATGCGGGAACGTCTTAACGTTACGACCGCTGGGGGTAGAGAGACAGGGTTGGCCATCTGTGGGACGCCTTGGCATAATGGCGCTACTGATCGTCGATGTTGCCACTAGATTCCACTAGGGGGCTTAAATTCAAATTAAAGCGCGGGAAATCATCTTGCGCGTGGTGGAATAACCGCTACAAGACCTCTATCTCAACAATGGAAAAAGTGGAGAGATCCTTTGATACGAGGCGTAAACTGGCAACATGGAGTCTATAAAGAATATATTTCATAATCTCCAAATCTATCTCCATCATATTTTCATCCCATTTAGAATTATAAATGTTTCAATACCACAACGACGGAAACAAATGAATATTATATTATATTTTAAATATAAAAAAAAGTGAACGAATTTATGAATCCGATTATTTTTTATTTAAATATTTGTCGCTGGCAACACTGAAATCGACGAAAATATCAACGGAATGCTACCGCAATATTGTAATTTAAATATAATAAACGTTACGATATACATAAATTTCGTAAAAGGGTCTTCTGTGCACGTACGAATATGAATTATCTCGTTCAAACGCAGCATCCACTACAATTAATCGATTGGCTATTATTAAATAATATACATATATAAATAAACGTAAGATTATGTAAAATTGTATACAATAATATCGATTAACTTTCAAGTCTTGAAATTTTTATACATTTCTATTTTCTTCTTTCTCTCTATCTCCTCTAATTCGTAGATCAACTCTTACGATATTTTAATTTAATTATGTATTTATCTAGACGATAAGCCGTTCGTTACATACAACTTCGTAAAAACTTGATCGCTTTAGATGGTCACCAGGGTCAAATCCGATTGTGAACATTAATATTTAGTTGTTACATTCTACGAGCTTCCGTAAATAGTAGATAACACATTTGTGTCTAGCCAAAAAAAAATAGTGTAATATAAATGCGAATCGATGGATCCGGCAATAACACATTAGTCCCAGCAATTATATGAAATGAAAAAATATATATATATTAGGTTGAGTCATAAATAACTTAATTAATCATACTTTTATTTTGCTTTAATACAAATCAAATATAACCTTCTCCCATTTTATTGGCAACTTATCGCTCCTCTCATAAAATTTGGTGGGTTTGGAATGAAAGAAAGTATCGAGGGCCTGATTGACCTGCTCATCATTAATGAAAGATTTTCAATTTCAAAAATTATGCAAGGAATAGAAAAGGCGGTAGTCCGGTAGTATGGTGGATGTGGCACAACAGATCAGTTGAGCTCCAGAATTTTTTCTTGAGTCACTTTTGCCTTGTGTGGTCTGGTGTTATTGTGTAGCAGGATAACGCCTTTCCGATTGTCAAGTGCTGGACGCTTTTCTAGTAGTTTTTCATGGACTCTTTGCAGCTGCTGAACGTATGTCTCGGCAGTAATCGTTTAATTGCGCTTCATCGACTCGTGGTGGATTATTCCTCGACGATCCCACCATGCACACAATAAAGTTTTCTTTCTGCGTTTAACCGTATTTCTCGCGTTATAGTCCAAATTATCACCTATTTGTAAGAATGGGAGCTATACTCTTCAGGGGTTCAAGGATTCGGCCTCATTGGTCCTCAGTCACATGCCCATTGCTGCTCTCGTTATTTGCTGGCATGCATCCTTAAGAGCTGTCTGAGATCTGGTCACAATGTCTATCTATCTATCGATCTTGAAATCCAGCTGAGGGCCGTCAGCTTTTGCTTGAAAAAAAAACAGTCCTGTTGTCGTCGACGTCACTACAATTTTCCCAATCGAGGGCGAATCTTTGGCAACTTTAAAATCATGCGACCGCGAATCGGCTCTTAATCAATGGCAGGAGAGGTGGGATTCCTCCCCCAAAAGGGACTACCTATCTCTTCTTTCGCTATATCAGAGTCAGGCTTAATTGTAGCTGCTTCTTCCCAGACTTCTGGGTCAGTCAATTCCTGACTGGCCACGGTAATTTCGAGGCTAAACTTAAAGAGTTTAACCATCTCCACTTTGCTGTTGTGGGTACGTCTGTCAGGATTACAGTCACGATCTGTGGTCCTGTCCTTACCTGGACGCTGCGCATCACGACCTACTCTATGCTGTCCGATGAGGCATTTCCCCTACGGGTCTCCCGGCGGAGGGTCCTATCGGATACTTGTCCTGGTCAGCGAATTTGCTACAGGGCATTTGCTCGCTTTGCATCGACTTACGGAGAGTTGTGTAAAGCCACTTTCCCTCTCCCTTCTCCCCTTTCTTAAAAAAGTGTGTCGGACAGCTCTGACACAGCTTCATCCTGGGTACAAAGGAACCCCCCACCCACTTCGCATGTGCGCTTGCAAATGCCTGGCTTCACTTCGCAGAATGAGGAATCGACTCTCTCCCCGCTATCATCGCACCCAGCACCTCAAGGCTTTAGTAGGACAAAATGGTACCGTGTTGCCACCACAACACACTCCACCTCTCACTTTAAAGATGTCTCACGTTGAACCGACGTGCCTTGCTGTCAACATTTCATTTTGCTTCAGACTTAGCATTCCCTCTCATCATCTGAACTTGGGGGCTGACTGCGGGGTCTATTGGGTTTGCTCTACGGATGGTAGGCCCTAGGATCATCCGCTTTAGAAGCGCAAACCGATACTCTCGTCCGAAGACGGAGGACCTCTGTCAACCATGTGCTACAGGGTGACCCCCGACAGCTCGGGTTCTATACCCACAGCCAGCATCACGAGAAGGTGGCCCTTTTACATTTTTCGTTTCACGAGTTGTTTATAGATTTCTTGATACCCAGCTGTACACATCTGAATTTCAAAGGTCGTTCTAAGTCGGGATCATGAGTGAGAAAATTTTGTTCCATATAAGTAGCAAATTCCGGTCTGGCACAGCTTCATTCTGGATACAAAAGTAATAAAGTTTTCTAACCATGAATATTGACTTTAGGGTCCGGTAGGGATGGTTGATCCTTATCCAATTTGTTCATATGTGATCCATTTTTCATCGCCTGTTATTATCCTGTCCAAAAAAGGCTCGATTTTATGCCGCGAGAGGAGACTTGTGGCAAAAGACATTCGGTCTGCCCTATTTCAGTCACTGAGATTATGTTGTACCCATATGCCTATCTTGCTGACTTGCCCTAAATATTCTAGGTGGCGATACACTCTAGATTGTGACGTATTGAGTCTCCAACTCCCTTGTTGTTTGACATGGATTTTGTTCCAATATTGCATTTAAAATGTCGTCATCGAAGTCGGAAGGGCGACCCGCTCTTGGTTAATTTTTCAAAGACTCATCTTTCCGCTAGCACCATTACCTTGTTTGAATTCCCAAAGCATCACATGATGAATATGCACTTTTTGATTCTCCATTTTAAGGGTTCGAAATAACACCACTGTAACGTCCACCACACTTTTGTCGAATGACTAGAAGGCCACTTACCCATCTAGTGAAAACAAAAATTCCGTTGTCGGGCGACTCACTGCGAGTAAATCCAAATAGGAACTGTCTACCTGAATCGGAAGTTATTTATGACTCAAACTAATAATACTCGTATTACTTTGTTACCTGAGAGATTGTTTTGTCGTCGTTCGTATATATTATTTAAAAATTGAGGGTAGCTTTTGTACAATATGTGCTGTGTACGTCGTTTCTTTCATTTCATTATTGGTATATGATACAAACATACAATATGATCGTTCGTATAAAAATGTATATGTACGTATATATATATATATATTTGGTTTGTCAGAGTTTTATGTAAAGCATATATGTTGAAAGTGTTAATTATGTCTAGACAAAAATAAAAATGATGATGTCATCATATATTTTTTATTACGTAATCTTTAATAAACTATGATAATCTAATTGTGTTATAACAATACGTTGATTGTTGACAGTTGCATATGAATAACTTAATAAATAGTAATATTTTTCCAATAGCGCTGCCAAATTATATCTAAAATAAATAAAATTATATATTGATATTTCATTTGTACATTTTAAATTCGTATTAGAATGTATTGTTTATCATTTATGTGTAATATTAATAAAAATAAACGAAGTCTGATACTCAAAACATCAGCCGTGGAATGCTTTTTGTTTTATTTAATCATATTAACGAGTAATTGGCAAATTCACCAATACCTGAGACGAGAATACCTAAAAGTGAGTATGAAATATTTATTATTATACAATTTTCTAGAAGATACAAGATTAAGTGGAAACATTATCAGAACAAGATAATATTTTTTAAAAGATTTACCAAGAGTATCGTAGGATTTACAAGTATTATCCTGAATTCAAGTAGATATCCTGAATCTAACGTCCAATTTCTCTCTAGTGTAATCATCATCTTGTATTACAGCTGATGATTGAGCTAGAATAATTAGCTGTGTTAAGGGGGCGCGTCAGTAGTACCAAAAAATTGTATCCCACCGCCACCACTATTTTGTTAAGGGGGCGCGTCAGTCTTACTATACTATACTTTTACAACCTATACTATACTTTTTACAACCTATACTAGTGACTGGCAAATGATGATATATGAAGAGAGG
>JAGXCT010033154.1:0-11048 GCA_022495035.1 Philopotamus ludificatus | reverse complement strand
CCTCTTCCTCATCATTATCATAGGCGCAATAGCCCTATTGGAGAGTTCTGGCCTCATCCAACACCCTTCTCCATTTTATCCAGTCTCCCACTAAGTCGCTCCATCTTCTGGTAGGTTTCAATGATACAGTATCCCTCTGTACACAGTACAACCACCTCAGCCTTGATCTTCCCTTTCTCAGGGACAGGAAGGGTTGTTAACTATAAGCCATTTCGGCGGCTGACTGTCCAACATCCTTGACACATGACCGGCCCACCAGAGTCTTGCCACTCCGATGACAGCTATGACAGGTATATCCTTGTAAAGTCGGTACAGCCCCTCGAAATATTCGTCTCAGAATTCTCCTCTCCAGGATGTTTAATTGCCACTCATCTTGTTTTGTCAAAGCCCAACATTCAGATCCGTATGTCGAGGACAGGCTTCATAAGGGTCTTGTAGAGCTTGACTTTGGTCTTCTTTGAGAGGAATCTCAACCGTAGATGCTTTTGAAATCCAAAGTAGCACCGGTTTGCCAGCATGGTTTTTCTTCGTACTTCCAAATTGGTTTCATTGTTGTTCGTGAGTAAGCCGAGATATGTGAATTCCTGGACGGCCTCGAAGCTGTACTCTTCGACTCTCAGTGGTTCAAAGGTACATCCTTGGCATATGGGCATGTATTTTGTATTGGACTCGTTGATCCTTAATCCCATGCTAGTTGACGCTCTCATTATTCGCTGGGATCCATCGAAGAGTCCTTTAAAAAGGAGCAGAACTTTCGATATTCTGAAAAAAGCCTGAATAAGGCCCTCGACTTGAGATAAGATCGCTAGATCCATCCTCTGCATATTAATAATTATGATAAAAGCAACCTATTGTATTTAGTTTACAGATTGTGCTATTAAATAATTGATATAAAATAAACTTATATAATAAATCGCATTTACCTGTTTTTTGAAGAGTCCGCATTCTTCTGGTGTCATAGTGTCGGCTTTGGCAATAACGGGTATAATGTTAACTTTATCACATAATCGCTGCATGAATTCCACGTCCAACGGCTTCAGACCGTGTCCGCTGGGAGCAATGAAATATAAACAACAGTGCACTCGGTTATCGGGCATAGTTTTCCGCGACACACGTGACTCGGCATTCAAAAATTCCTCGTATTTTGATTCTACAAATTCGATAACTGGCATCCAGCTGTAAAACGATAAACCGTACGGTTAACAATTGAAAAATATCGATGAAACAAAGCATCGGAAACGTGAAATATTACCAGTTGCTATTGTCGACGGCGTCGCCGAAGCCCGGCGTGTCAACGACCGTCAACGTCAGATTGACACCGTTTTCTTTCAGCAATACTTTGCTCGTTTCTACGCCCACAGTTTTTTTTACGCGTAATGAAGGTCCGGGATGATGCTCCGAATTGTATATCTCAGATAAAAACATCGAATTGATAAGAGTGGATTTTCCGAGGCCCGACTCTCCTAAAAAAAATTATAAAAACACGATTTTAAAATAAAGCAAATTAATAATCCGAATATAACTACGTCTTTTTGTATTATCGTAATTACCTACAACCATAAGAGTAAAATCAAATCCTTTTTTGACCGCCTTACGATATACTTGATTAGGAAGATTTGCAAAGCCGACGTATCCGTCGAGTTCTTTGGGTTTCGGTCTATCCATCTTTGGCGGTGGATCCGGTTTCGGCGCAACCGGCGGATGATCTCCCTGCATATTTAAATAAAATATTAATTTATAATCGTATTCTCTTTTGATATACGATTAGATGCATACCTTGTGGTTTTCGACGTTGCGTATTGCGACCTCGACCTTTATCGGCGCCGGAGGTGCCACCGTCGGCGCGGGCGGCGGCGGAGGCAGCCCATTCTCGTGGGGCTCCAACATCCTTCTCGTTTGCAGTGCGGAAGCCGTCGGAGGTGCGGGAGCTACTGGGGGTGGAGCCGAAGGAGGCGCTGGAGGCGGAACACCCGGCACCACTGGTGCCTGCACGTTGTTAGCGGGATCGTTCTTGAAAAATAGCTCACGCTTTGATTGCAACTGTAACACAAAACGAAAAACAATAAATATCTACGCCATATTTACATAAAACTTTCGCTAAATAAACGCTGTTTGTTTGTTTGTTGCAAATGAAGATGTAGAAGGGTCGTGGAGTGTGTGACCTCACTTAACTTCTTATCCGTCTTTATAATAACAGAACAAATCCCATTTATCATAACGGAGTCATTTAGAATGCATATTATACGCTTAGATTGTGAACAATGGTGTATAAACAGACATTGTGAACAACAAAAATAGCCTGAATCAGTGGTAAATTACACTCGAGTGACACTAATGAGATAAAGCATTAATCAAAACAGTAATAATCTTGCATGACTAAGAAATATGAATAAATATTTTTATTTAAACAACAAAATAAAATATAGTGCAGTGGAACTTCTATATTCATCACGTTTTGACAACTTATAATTTTAGAAAGCATATCTCGACTAAGTCATCATCTTCTCATTTTCTACTCGATTCGTTTTAAAGGTGTATTGAAGTGACATTGTGGAAAGATAAGACATAGAGAGAAATGTCTTGAAAGTGGATACAAGTTATCCTTTAATTACAGTCAACCCTCCTATAGTGTTTCCTCCTATAGAGCGGTTTTCTATAGCCCATCATCTTCACCTCTCCAGAGCGTTGTCTTCTACAAAACTTTCAAGGTGAAATTGCATATTTTATATAATGCGAGTGTGGTAGTGTGGTACCTATCTCGGCGCTATAGGAGGGTTGTACATGTTGTTCACATTACATATTTTATTTATTCCTACGCCATAATTTAGAGCTGGAAACGGATTTACAGAATGATCTTGATTAAAACGCAGAAGACATGAAGTGTCAGATTTACATTATCAACGATCACGATGATTCAGCAATACCGAATCTATTTTCTCACGATGGTTTTAAACCATTCGTGATATAAAATAAAAAAATAAATAAAATGACATCATTCGGTCACACTTCGACTGTTCTTTCCCCTTTTCAAAGGACCGATCCAAGGAGTTATTATCCAATATTAGCGCATCATTGAGGACATCCGGCATTACCTTTTTCGGATAGGCGCATGTTCCACAGCGTACCGTGATTACAAAATGATGGATGCTGAATTCGTTCCGAACGAAACAATGTTGAATATGGTTTTTGTTTGTGCTGGATGTCACCGTGGGCCACTTTTCGGACCTGTAAAACAATACAAGTGCAACGGCCCTGAACTGACACATCCGTTATTCGCATATTTTCGGAGCGGTCAGCTCGAGTTTCGTCCAGGTGCTTTTTGGCGAACGCGATTTCCGGTCGCAGTTAAAAGCGCACGTGCTAAGAAATAATGGTGGCGTAGAGGAAGCCGCATAGTTCCCCAAAAATATTGCACACGACGCACACGTGGGCGGGGAGTGCGGATTAAAAAACTACGCCCACCGAGATGCAGGCTGTTGCATCCGAAAAAAAACAAAATAGTAAACATCGGGGCGGTGACCCAATGACTTGTGGAATTGAAGGAGTAACCTCTAGCCCACGCGAAGACCCGGGCCGAGGACTGCGTGGTAGAAAGACGAAAGACACGATCCGCTCGGTGATGAGAGAAAGTCTCACGATATCGAAGCAACGATGATTCTTTAATCTGAACATTACATATACAAAACGATGGATAAACAACGTACATCGTTGATATCGTGGACGTGTGCGATTGCGCACGAGCGGTCGTTGGAATTCGAGCACGATTGAAAAACTAATCTTTTGCTATCATACCAATTATCTATCAATAAGTGGCAATTAACCGATCCGTCACGGCGGCTCAAAAACAACGGCGTCGGCCGATGGGGTATATTTACTATGAAATTAATGTATGAAAATAGACCCCAAGCATTTCAAGTCAATTTTTAAATAAAAAAAAATGGATTATTCTAAGAATAAAAACAACGCTTGTTGGCCGATGATACAGCATATGCACCATAAGCCGCCGATGGTTAGCGGTCGATGATGCGAACGTTTGTACCACGTTTTCGTCAACTATTATTGGTCGCTGGCACTACTCATGTGTACTATTTTATATTTTTACTATAATCAGAGGTTTTCAACGGTTCATTTTTTATTTGGCAAATTAAAATTTGCGAATATATATAACGGTAATAATTAAAAGTATAGTTTACGAATTGATTATCGCGTTTCGTTGGGGACCGGATGAAGCTAATGAGCCGTAACTTATAAGTCGCACCCTTAGGGATCTAAGGGTCGAAAAGGCGGTGCAATTCTGAAGCGAGCATTTTTTTGAAATCCCGATTCCCCGCTAGAAAAACATATTGAGTAAATATTTCCATACCAAGGGTGTTGTACAGATATCTGAGAGACATCTAGGATCTGCATCTTTTTTTAATTATTTCATACGTGTGCATGTCATCATCAACATCATTTGAACGCCACAAGGCTCTCACTCTCTGAGGGCAGAGGCCAAAGGAACCTTAGTCTCCATACCGTGGGGACCCAAGCCGTCTTGGTATGCGGTTTTTGTAAAGAATTTCCCTCTCTTGGCCATTGTTGGCATTGGAAGTACATCTTATTTATGATTTTTTTTTGTGAATTCTCAAAAAATATTGCCGAAAAATCAAAAACTTGGGTTTCCGTGGGAACGTGTTTATTCATCGGTCACATCCAGAATATCCTGATGCTTGCTATGAACCGTCCAGATCTCCAGATACTCAAAATCTTACATACTCATCACTTATAGGGAATTCTTTCCTAAACTCTCCCCAATTAAGTCTAAAAATATTTTTATATATTTTTTAAAAGGACCGAAACGCATCTTCTTATACAATATGAGTTCATTAACATGTTTTTTGAATCCCGGAACATATCCCATATCTCTTTGAACGCATAGACAGCTTAGTGCACTCGAGTGCATTCCTAGAACGACAAAATGCAGGATGCATGCCCGGTCGCAGTCGGTCGACCGCGAGCTATAGGTCCATTGTTCCAGGACCGCGCCTGCGCATAGGTGTGTCCATTATGTCGAGAATTCCGAAGATCGGAGGACCACAAACAAGACCCATTGTTCGTGCGCCGCTTCCAGACGATGACCAGCTTATCAATCGACTAATAATCGCAGCCGAAAATAATCCGACGGCTACATGTCCGATTATTTTGAATGTGAAAGCCTTTCATATTTTTTTTTGTCCGCTGATAATAAAACCGAAACTGTGAGAAAGTGAATGGTGGTGTACGAATATAATTTGCAATGATAAACAATACGACTGATGATACATCTTGAAACTGCGTGGGTAAACCGACGTCTACGACCACTCCCAAAAAAAAATTAACACCATAATTAACGACCATGTGCAGACATCTCGATTAAAATATAAACAGTCGAGTCTCATTTTATGCGTATCGCTTGAACGCGATGCACACTGAATGCAAATTCAGGATCAAATGAGATGAATTTGGGAATAATTGTCTTGTGACACCATGCAGATCTGAAGCACTTAAAAGTGAAGAGTAAATAAAAAAAAAGATATACAGGCGGCCCTCGACTTTCGCACAACTCACATTACGCACATTATTTTTTTTAAAGATTTTGGTCGATAATGCAAAAATTATTCGCTTCCATACAATCGAAAGATCTTTGTCATCATGAGTTTTTTTAATTATTCGAGCTAAGGCTCTTAGTTTGCATGAAGATTGGAAGACTAGATTAAACAAAGAACACGGGTTTCAAGCAAGTAATGGCTGGTTCGACAAATACAAATGAGGTAGTCTTTACATGAAAAAGATGCTACAAAAGAATTTATTTCCTCATTCTTTATTTCATTATCCTAATGCATATTCGTACATTCTTATCGAAAGAAGAATCAGTTGCCCTTAGAAATCCGATAGATATTATGGTGGGAACTTGCTGGTGATTTAAATTGAAACCAATGTTATTTTATCAAGAAGAAAATCCCTGGGCGTTGAAAGGGAAAGATAAAGAATTGCTTCCACCCATTCGGAATAATAATTCAAATAAAAAAGCCTGGGTTACAGAGTCAATGTTTAATGATTTTTTACATCCCTTTTTTTTCGAACATTCGGCACACATTTTAAGCAACCAATTGTGTGCGAAAGTCGAGGGCTAACTAGATATTATAAAAAAAAACAAATATGGATATCAAAAAATTGTGATGATGATATTCTGAAGTCAAATAACAGAATCAATTCTTTGTCTATCAATCGAAGAATTATCTAGGTCCAGAATCATCTTCATCTTACGAGATTTGATTTAAAAACGAATATTAAGTCATTCTTAAAAAAAATCTTTCATAAAACATTTCCCAATCTTCGAAGCAGTTCTGGGACAATTCTTGGCAAAATGTCTTCCTTTCAAGTTTTTTCAACTTCCATGCCACATGCTAACGCCGGCGAATGTGGAGGCTGAGGTATCATAACGTTGTATTTGGACAAAAAACCTTTCCCTATTCTCCGTTTATTCCACAAACAAAAAATCACCGAGCACACCAAAACAAGTGAATCCTTCAACATCCAACAATAAAGTAGCATTATCAACAAAAATGTGACAATTATTATGTTATCAAACCTCGTAAGGTGGAACCTCGATCTATCGTTTTTAGGGATCTCCTAAAAACAATCAATACGGGATTATTTTGCATTGTTTTAATTTGGTTCCAGCGTATGTGAACATTTCAAAAATAAGAAATCGTTTTCCCCATTGACTGAAGACAAGAAAAAGACAAGAAAAAGACGAACAAAAATATGGCATTCTTCCAGATATGTAAAACGATCAATGCGGGATTACTTTCATTTGATTCCACTACATATGAACATTTTAAAAACAAGGAATTGTGTTTCCCATTAACTGGAAACGAAAAGAAAACGCGTTTCAATCTCTCGACCAACATCAACAAGGAAGGTAAGACCTTCTACATGAAATTTCCATGGAGTCTGGGTTAATAACTTGTAAAGAATTACACAATTCTCAAAAAAAAGCCTTACTCATCAGACCTATGCCATCATATTACTACCTTTACATATATTTTTTTCATATTAGAAAGACATCCTGAGTGATACAAATCTCGTGTAGAATGGCGGAGACACGTTTTAATTACGAGAGTGGTGGCGTCTCTCTGGCGTATGAGAAGAATCAACAATACGACGACGTATTCCAGCACAAAGCATAACGTTGCTCGCGGTTTTTAGACAGTCAAATATACATCTGGGTAATTGCAATGAACTTGAAACGTTGTGGTCGGTCTTCCGAGGTTAATCACAACATTTAAGCGGCAAATTCCGCCAAAAAAAATTTATGCCAACAAAAAGCGATCATATTTAAATTGCAGTGAAAGTAGTAGCCAAAGAACACGTTTCATTGCAGCCGATTATTCTGAAGTGGTTGAACAAATGATTTGATTCGTTGCGCTGAATAGAGAGGATGGTGAGGTAGAGGTAGAGAGAGAGAGAGAGACGGAGGAGGAGGAGCAAGGCCCGGTTCTTAACGATGACTGAAATTTATTTGAGCGAGAATAAAACATGGCAGAATCAAAATACGTCAAAAAACTGGCAAACACACGAGAGACCGCTTTTTGTCGATTTTAATCAGATGAAAGTTTTTTTCTTCAGCGACGGAGGAGTGGTCGGTCACTCTCGTTAAAATGTAATTGCAGACGAGACCGCGGCGCAGATCGTAGCGATGATTTTTTCTTCTTATTATTAGAATCATTGATCGAGCATTTGCCCCCACCGCGTATTAAAATACTCGCCAAAGTCCACGGTCAAGCATCTGGAGTGTGCGCGAGTACTTCCTCGACTTGCGATAATAAACGGACCATTTTCACAACTGGACCGCGGAGCAAGAAAGTCTGGTTTGGTTCGAACGAGACGATGAGTCACAGAGTCGAAGGTGAGCCGACTGCGAGATCGGGAGACCCGTCCAGCAGCCGACCATTGTTATCTACCATTCTCGCCACAAGGCCGATCCGTCGTGGCGGCTCCGTGAAGAATCGCTGGATGTAAAAAAAAAAGATGCCATCGCATCTGACACGCTCTTCCCCTGAGTCATTGGACGCACAACAAGCGTCTAACAGCACGTGTACGCAGAATAAATACAGATCTAAAAGCACGGACGTACAAAGCTTTAAAATCTAATTAAAGAACTCGGCGCGCACAATGGATTGACTTCACCCTCGGTGTATTTTAGAAAGGGGTCTGTCTCACTCGAAACCAGGCTGTGGTCCACCTGGCATATTAGAAGAGAACGACCGTGAAATCCGGCATCACCGACTGTTTCATAAATTAATCGATGATAATAAATGCAATTCTTATCAAAAATATTTTCGTCATCGATGCATCATGTTTGTGAGGAATGTGATCATGACGAGTCTGGACGACTCATCGGCATGAGGAATTTCTCGCCAATAGCATAGCTTTTGACATAATCATGCAAAGCATACAGACTAAATCAGATAAATAGCATTTATGGACAGCAATTTAAATTTAATAATCAGAAATATAACATATAAATCGCTTAACACGAAATCGGTTAACCACGAAATTGTTTAACACGAAATCGTTTACCGCCAAATCGCTTAACACGAAAAATCACCCCGACAGAATACTGCAATATATTATTTTATATTTTTTTTCCTTACGGACACGAAACAAAAATCGGTTAACACGATAATAGTCATAAAATTATATAGAGTATTAATTTTAACCGAAAATTGTAATACACCCATCCCTCACGTTACCCGGTACTCGTTTACATGGTTTCGCTTTAGCACGGTTTCTGTTCGATCGCCAAAAAGGATTGTATATATCAGGGACGGCGAACGAGTACCCCAAGGGTCACGAAGTGACCCGCGTGTAAATTTAATTAGCTTGAATTTTTAGATATGATTGTAAAAGGCCTTCATTTAATAAAAAAATAAAATGATTTTTAATCTGCTACTAATATCACTAGATGCCGCCACATCTTTAAAGAGCTAGAGTGTGATTAAAATTGAATGTTAATAAAATTGTAAGCCTATATAATATACCTATGTGACCCGCCACATGGATTTAATAAAAAAAAAGATAAATTTTGACCCACTTGGGAAAAAGGTTCGCCATCCCTGGTATATATACAGCTATACAGTACGATAAAAAGCTAGAAGAAATGTCAATCATATAATAAATCGAGAAAATGAACTTTTAATAAGTCAACACACCATAAGAATAAAATAAAAACAAATAAGATGTTAAATTTACACGGATTAATTTTCCAAACTGATTTTATTATTAAAATATTTCAATAAAAAAATAGAATTTCTCATAATAAAATATAGTCACTTCCTTAGAAAATAGTATTATTCACCCTACCATAAATTGCGATGATTTTTGAGATATTTATTGAGTTAAAAACACAGTCAACCCTCTCATAGTGCCGAAATAGAGACCACGCTATATGAACCCGCCCTATAGAAGCATAGGGGCATATAGAATATAGGGTTAGGTTTTTTAATCGTATTATAAAGAAATCTAATCTGATATTCTTGAGAAAGTAAAACTCAAATTATTGACCACTGGACCCTAGAAAATGGAATTTATTTGTTTGTAAATAACAGAGGAAGTCCTTCTTAATCCTCTAAGCTTTTATGTTGAGTCTGGTCAGAACTGCAGTGTCGGTTAAAACAGGACAACCACGAATTTTTGTCGTCTTCAGAACCACAACTTGAAATCAACTTCGCCTGTCTACCGCCTTGACGGTCAAAGTCTTCACCGCACATAAGTATACAAAGACATCTTTTGATCTAAGCGACAAATCTTCGTGATGACCATGATGTTTACTTCTACATCGGTCAGTAGGATCCTTTGATCCAAATTCGATCATCGAGCCAATGCAGACGTACTTATCGAAGACTTCTAATCAGCATAACATATAGACATAAACCTGCTCTCTGATTAAACAAAGATCACATCGTTGCCGACAAGAACTCGTTAATTACACTCAAAGATAAAAGCGCCGCACAAACAAATCATGAAATTGACATTCGACTCTCCAAACATCCTGACTAATTAATTACAAGATCCATATGGTCCAATTAAATCATAAACGGTATCAAACGCGAAATAAGATCTCATTATTATTTTTTTTTATTGCTCGATTACAATAGAACAAAGAGCGGTTCATTCATCTACTTCTATTGTAGGGTACTACTTTGAATAAGACGAGATAAACGAGCTGCCGTTTCGCCACAGACACTGAATAGGAAGTGGTCATATTCGCGTACACATGCAAAAATTAACGCGATCCGAGGTCGCACGTTTTTTGCAGAGAAAAAATCGATGGATGCCATCCGCAGCTATGCGCCGTATCGAGAGCCAGTTGTTACCCTTGAAATAAAAATAAGACCATTGTCCGCACCACTGAGCCGACTTCTGAGAAATTATTGAAATCCGCCGCACAAGCGGACCGAGCACGAACGTAAAATTCTTCTCGATGTTACCGAGACGAAGCAATGCCAGATCGATCAATTAGCAACGACGGCCGCTATTGCCACACGTTGAATGGACCCATATTTTTAGCAGTGATATGCAGCGTTCGATGTC
Source organism: Philopotamus ludificatus (assembly GCA_022495035.1). NCBI lineage: Eukaryota > Metazoa > Arthropoda > Insecta > Trichoptera > Philopotamidae > Philopotamus > Philopotamus ludificatus. The sequence continues at coordinate 431 of JAGXCT010033154.1, read as the reverse complement.
CCGCTGTCCTACCCCCATCGAGTTCAAGTGTATTAATAACCAGAAGATAAAAAAAAAACGGTTTGTACCGTCATGTGTTAGATAAAAAAAAATCAAGACCAGCAGAATCATGCGAAACGTGAATCAGAGTGCTGCTAATGAATCATAAACTAATGAAGACATCCAGCTGAAACCGGTTGCCATAAATCCAATTGGAGCAGATGATTAATAAAATATATAATCGCACAATTGATCAAATAAAATTTTCATCTCGACGATAAACATCTAAAAAACTATGTTAAAAAATATCATCGCGTCTAAAGAACTGGCGAAACGCTCCAAGGTGTGCTGAATGTGGAAAAAAAGTACAATTTTTCAATGGAACTATCGTAAAGTATGCCCTTCTGTTTTAGTTTTATGAGTATTTTATTCTCCATTGATATTACTTGAAA
>JAGXCT010033153.1:0-35951 GCA_022495035.1 Philopotamus ludificatus | reverse complement strand
TCTAGCAACGTCCACAAAACAGAAAATCCACCTTCATTATTTTTTGCTGTCAACAACAACGTAATTTTGTGTTCTGCATCATCAAACACTTTTTGAGATGATTAATTACGCGACTAATGATTTTTTATCTGTCTTTTATCGATTATAAACTCATAGAAGCTCGTCGTCGTAAAAATAATTAATACAATTGCTTTAAAAAATATTTTATTGGAATACGAGATGTGGACAAAAAGTACGTGCACTGATTCACTTAAAATTAAATTTAATTACTCCGAAACGTAATATGTTCGTTTTTTGAGATCTTTATGAGTCGTCTTTACATCATAATCGTTTTGATTTTAGAGAACATAAAAACGTGTCAGAAGACCGAATCAATCATTTTATTTACGGTAATGTAAAATCGTGATCTAAGATACGTATCTTTTTCAAAGTTCATTGGTTTATTCAGAGGAATACTAATGCATATTCGTCTCATTATGCAATATTCGTATCCTTGGATATAGGAAGACAGACATTGAGGAATGTGTGGGTAGGAAAGTCATAATTAAAATGCTCACCTTGAATTCGATTGTAATTTATTCAATAAAAACTATACGTCCATTTGTTTTAACCATAATGAAATATGTGGCAGATCACTGTGAGGCAACAGCGTGCATCCAAAAGATGAATCTTTAAAACAATGTCGGATTACGAAACAATCGTGAGCGACGCAATAATGGCGATCGGGGAAACGACGAGCCCTTAGGTTGTGTGCATATTGTTCGTGATTCGCAATTAAATATATTTTTTAGCATATAATTGAATGAGCAAGTTAATTATCGACTTTTACCATTGTAAATGCATAATGGCGTTGTATCCAACCAAGGCTTCGACGGTGCAGACTTTTAGATGTTTTAGATCCTTGACCATTGTTGGGACCGCGTGGGATTATCGCTCAACAATAGATTGTTATTTTCAGACTTTTAATTGTTTATTGATTGAGGTAATCATCGCACTGATTCGATCAAGGTCCAACGGCGCTGAAAGAAAAAGAGTGTCACATATTTGGTGGCTGTACACACAGAAAGAATGTTGACGACCTTCTTCCCCCGTGAAATCGATTATGTAAATCGGATCCGATTATTGCTGGCCACCGAGTGTTGATTCACGTGTCTTTTGATTTATTTTATTTGACGAAATGTTCACTAATTTGGTGCCGCGAACGTTTCGTAAAATCCGTGTTGAATAATATTGGTAATAAATATGTTGATCGATCAATAAAACGAGATTGTACATCTCTTTTATCCGTGTTATGTAAAATAGAAACCGGCACAGTGACCTTTGTGACACGGATTCCAAGTGGATGAAACAGGGGTGGGGCACTTGTGGGACCAACACCACGTGTGGCCTTAATCAAAATGATGACCTATTGCCAAAAATACTTGGAAAGAACTGATGTTAACACGAATATCGTGGAATTCTTCAGCAGAATCTTCAGTTCTATGCTTTACTCAGTTTTGTAGGTTCTCTGTCATATCTTTGACCTAATTGCTCGTCTAATCTATCTCCTGAATTAAAAAGGCCTTATTTTCATTATTCATCACTATTATTTAATTTAAAAAGGAGGGGGGGTATGGTGAATAAAATAATAATTATCTATTGATATTTTTTATCACAAGTTTATCGACGCATGTTGAAATAATTCTCAATTGGTTATTTTTTAAGGAAGAAGTTGAAGAATTTCGTGGTGGATAATCCACCACATATACTATCCCAACAAATGCACAAAATCTGATTGGCATAAAGTTTTCTTTCTTTTTTCTTTTCCAAGTCTTTTCAACCAAGCCATGAATGGAAAACTCATAGAATCCAAGCTTTTATGATAGCTGATGATTTTTTTTTCAATAATGCATTTAATCATTTAATCGGAAAACAACCGTGCCGTCCGAAGGGGGTCTCTCAGAGACCCCAAGCATTTCAATTCTAGATATTCATGAATTCTTTAATATCTTGATATTTTAAAACAGATTATTCTAAGAATAAAAATAGTTATTCATGATATGCTTTATTATTTGGTTGATATTTTATATCTAATCCATAAGACACGTAAACGACACGCACACTCGGTGATGTCTCGCTGCGGATTGAGCTCTCGCAGCACGTGTTACACGTACATTCGCACTTGGCACATCGTACCGGATGCGAGATAGAGAAAGCATCGCGCCTGTGACGACGGAAGCGAATATTTTTGTTTTTATTTTTTCCCACAAATTCAGACAATTAAGGACAATAATTATTTATAATATTTATTCTTTAGACTTTTTTAGACAAATGCAAAAAGTTTGCGACATGTAGGATTTATATTAAAAGATTTATTCGAGAATAATCAAAAACTTGGGGTACCAGTATACCCCATAAACTCCATCAACCTCTGAATTAATAAGGCTTTCCTTAGATTGTATTTCAGCTGAATTTTCTTCTTCTACATATAATTCTTGAATAACTACACCATCCATATCGTTACAATCATTTCTACTACTCTATTCTTTATATTTCCAGCAGCCTCGATTAGATTTACACTGGGAACTGAGTATTTCAACTGGCATTCAATATCTATATTCAATCCTATTTCTTCAATTAGTGATTGTTTGAAGAAGCGTATTGAAGTAAAACCGTGTTCTTTAATTATCGTTTTGTTCATAAATACAAATTTTCATCTTCATCTTTAATAACTAAATACTGTAAATCTACATTCTTCTTCACGATCAAGATGAAATTAACAAAGCGGAGGTTGAAGAGATGTCCATATATTTTTAACCATCTATTTTCTTGAAGTCTTTCGTCAAGCAACTATGTTGTTGAAGACTTAAAGAGAGTCGATTCTGTGACGTGTGGCATTATCGTAAAGCAGTGTTGGACTTTTTCGATTGGACAGTGGGAAGAGAAGATGATGGATTCTGTCGCTAGCTCTTTCATTAGTAATTGTTCAACCATCATCCAGATAATTCATTTTTTTTAAACCGATTTCTAGTAATGCTGACCATAAAACCAAGAGTAACACAATACGAATTACTTCTTCTACGTTTTTTTGGCAGAAAATCAGCATCGGACAATGCTTGGTTACGCTATTGAAATAAAATAAATAATTTTGGACTGTTTTTTAGTCATTTTTATTTTATGTAATGGATGAAAGTCGCGTGTTGATTTTTTTAAAAATATATATATATATCTTACTCAGATATTCGGCTGCTTGTAATTAATTACTCGTATATTTTCGAAACACTCGCGATTTGCACAAACATGTCGAAACATTAACACTCGGTTTTTATTTGAGAAGCGTTTTTTTTTCCAAAATTGCACGTAATAAATCTTTCATTTTGTTGTGAAATTCATTTGAGTCAATAAGAAATTCTTCACAGCATCAGAAATAGTTGCTTTCTCTAGTAAATGGAGCTGAATACGATTCTGACCAATCACTATTGCGGTTTGCTTGCATTAAAAACGCGATGCATTTAATCGCAAATTTCGGCAACAAAATTAATTTTTCCGATTAAAATTTTTTAGAGAAACATTAGACGCTGACCTCAAAACTAATCACATTATTTTATGTACAATTAAATTATACTAAATCATAACAATTGTCTGTTGTGAATGAGTCGTTTTTGCCAATTCTGAGGTCGTTGATGTAAAATAAAATCAGCCTAATTAGTCGTAGAGAATGATATTAACAACGGTGTATTGTTCCATTATACGGCTAATTAGTGATAGCTATTACGATCTTTGATTTAAACAATTTTTATGATTGGTTGCATAATCCCCAGACGGAATCAATGTGAAAAATCGACACGTGTTTATTGAAAAATGCACGGGTCAAGACAAAAATAATCTAATAGACCTTCACTTTGATATTCATTAAAAGGTATTGCGCAATAACTTAACATCTGCTAGATTCGACTTGTGTCATAACTGGGCAGTGTTACGCATTGCAGATACTATATATATGTATTTTAATACAAAAAATATTTGTCAATCAATGTGAGCAAGAGAAGAGATCTCAAAATATTTATCTCGAATTTTTAATAATTATTTACGAGACTTAGTAAAAAAATACACAGCATCTGTTATACGTTTTGTACTTAAAATAGTTCATTTACTTCCTAGTCGTTGATATCATCTGACTCGATATTCGTAGAAACAATTTTAATTAAGTCTTCGACATGTAGCATCTGTTTGATTAGGATCTCGTCAATAATATTTATGGAATCTACTTAAATTAATGATGTCTGAATAATTGACGTATATCACAATTTAATAATTGTGGAAGTCACGCAAAAAATCGGGTAAAAATGGTATGTACAAGTCATATATTAAAGGGGACCAAGAAGTAATCGCGTATTTTATATGCCATAAAATTTTCTTTTTATTTCTTATCGTTGAATATAGATTTTGCATCATATTCGATGCGTTTTAAATGTAATTGTATTGCAGACAAAGTGTCTCTACTGTAGTTCTTTGATGTCTAAACGAGGATCTGATCCAACCAGGGATTTAAACGCGACGAATTTGGAGGGTAGTCTTGATTTAGGCGTATCATTAAAATTTTCTATCGCCTGATTTAAACTTTCTAAACCAAAATTGGCATAAACTACCGTTAGCATTTGACGGTAAACTTTGTTAATGGCTTAGTGGCCTTTCTGGCGCTCTTGTCCTAGTTGTAAAAAGCAGTATAGAATGTCGGATGTGTCCGGGTTTGGATGGATTGCAAGATGCTTTCTTTACCTTGTCTCTTCGTAAACTGAATTTAGGACATAGATATTGTGACCAGATCTCAGGAGGCTCTCAAAGATGCAAGCCAGCTAATAATGAGAGCAACAATGGGTATGGAACTGAGGATCAACGAGACCAAAACAAAATACATGTCCATATGCCAAGGACGAATCCATGAACCCCTGAAAGTCGAAGAGTACAGCTTTGAGGCCGTCCAGGAATTCACATATCTTGGCTCATTTATTACAAAAAATAATGAAATGTACGAAGAAGAACCATGCTGGCAAATCGGTGCTACTTTGGACTTCAACAGCATCTATTGTCGTGATTCCTAGGAGGTCTAAAGTCAAGCTCAACATGACTCTCATTAAGCACATCCTCACATACAGATCTGAATGTTAAGCACTGACAAAACAAGATGAGCGACAGCTGGATATCTTGAAGAGGAGGATTTTAAGACGAATATTTGGAGCCGTATTCGATTAAAGAAAATGGCGTATCCGAAGCAACGTAGAGCTGTACTAACTATACAAGGATATACCGGCCACAACTGACGTCAGAGTGGTCAGACTCCGGTGGGACGGTCATGTGTCAAGGATGCGGGATCAGTCAGTCGCCGAAAAGGCTTATGGTTAACAAGCCTTTCTGTCTCCGAAGAAAGGGAGGATCAAGGTTTAGGTTTTAAGACTGTAGCCAAGTGGCGGCAGACTGGATCAAATGCAGAAGGCTGTTGCGCTTTCGATGATGATGATGATGATGATGATGATTAATATAAAATACAGAATGTCTTTCTAGTTCCCATATTACGATTCATAATATAACTAATTGAATTAAAAAAATTGTATAAAAAAGTATAAATTAATTATAAATTCTTCTTCTTCGGGTGCCTTATGCATTTTCGGACGTAGGCGTTCTACTTGTTTTTGTTTTTCCTTCGGGAGCTGGAAAAATTCTGGAGCCCCCAATCCGATCTAGTTACGAGTAGTGCAGAGCCACGGCAGCTTATATCTTCCGAACCAATGTTCATCATCTTCTTTTCCTTTCATGATGTGATGCAGAAGGTGATATTTTGTATAGTACTCCATTTTACTGTGAACAGATGCTCCTTGTGAAGAACTTGAAGTACGCTTTTGTTCCGTTCGTGGAATCTTCAAGATTCTTCGGTAGCACCACATTTCAAATGTTTCCACCCGCTTAATATTTACTACCAGCAACGTCCATGTCTCAGAAAGTCACACGTAACACCGCGGAGTTCGGAGACAGGTTAAAAGCATTCCTCGCCATCTTTATCATGACATTGATTTATATCTCCGAACTTGCGTACAAACTGAGCGCAGTTTCCGTCAGTATTACAGTGTCGTCTGCGAAACGGATTTGAGAAATTATAAATGGGGTCAATGATACCCGTACTTCATACAAAAAGAATAGGTTGAAATAACAAAAGTTAATGCGGCGAGCACGTCATATATTTTTTTCGTGATTTATTCCTGCATTTTTCTTCTAAATTTATCAGCGAAGTCAAAAACCGTATTAAACGAACGGACGTGGATAAATAAAAACGTTACGTGTTGTACATTACAACGCGACAATAAGAGATCTCAACGGTGGATTGCGCGAAACCCGCAAAACAACACGCTTCACATGTAAATGCGTTTACTTTTCAAGTTCATCGACCTTTTTTAACGCACGACGAACAATGTGACTCATTTTCATTTCTGATAATATCATAATATATGTCGTTTTTTCATCCATACGTATTTTCCGCAGTAATGATTCGCGATTATCAGACGCACGTCTCATTTATAATAAGCAGAACGACGAAGAACCCGGTCGTCGGTTATATGATCATTTGTCGTATTATATTTTAACAATGCAAAAAATATATCTATATAATATATATATGTATATACGACATACTAATTATGGGAAATGATAAATCACAACGCCATATTGATTGATCCGTCGGGTATAATATAATTTTCACCGAAATAGCGGTGTGCGCATCATCGCAAGAAAGTCCGCCGTACTGTAATTTCACTTGTAATTTTACTTTCAAAATATTTTTCGTACGCGATGAGGGGGGGGGGGGGGCAATTAATTATTTCCCACGGCTGTGCCGAAACTTTATTGACATGTAAAACATGATCGTTTTATTGACCATCGGTTTATAACGTCTCATTCGCTCGAAGATTATACGATTAATATTTCTTGAGAGGAAGAGGCGATCGTAAAACTTAATCAACCGGAACTGATTTTATTTGAAACGAACGTTCTAGTCCACTTCATCAAGATAATCCACAATCTTTAGAACATAATTATGGCTTTACTATACAAAAACGTCAAAAAAATGACGAGTAAGTCGAAGATGTCTTCAATAATAACGCGGAGAGGACAATACGGAAAACATTGTAATATTGGAATAATGGTAAATCTGTGTTTGACCTAATTTTATGATGTGAACAGAAGACAGATGCTCGTAACCAATGGCGTCGCCCGATGGGGTCTATTTACTATGAAATGAATACATGAAAATAGACCCCAAGGATTTCAAGTCAAGATACTGAAGAATTCTTCATTAATATCTTGACTTTTTTTTTTTTAAAAAATCATTATTCTAAGAATAAAAATATGTAATAATAATAAACGCGCATACGGCGATGTTCCGCCGCAGACTGAGGCACGCTGTCGTCTCAGAGTCCGCCCCAATTGTGTCCCTACTACGTTTACACTCGCACTTGAACGTTTTTTTTCTCGCTTGCATCCGGTACGGAGTGAATAGAAACGTATATTGTAGTTTTTATTTTTATTTCGTGATTACAGACAATAACGGTCATTGATTATACATAATATTTATTCTTTAGATTTTTTTAGACAAATACAAAAGTTTGTGATACGTAGGATTTATATTAATGGAGTTATTCGAAAGAAATATAAAAAAAACTTGTGTTCCCAAATATATCCCATCGTCGCGGCTAGGTTGAGGAAGCTTGAAATGACAATAACCAGCTGCGAGCTTTGTTGAAGAATGATGAAAATTTCATGGTTGTTGATAATGAAATTGTATTTTAACTTCTTCATAAGGAACAGAAGCTGGACAATGTTAAAAACTGTATGACAGAGTACTTCATCATCATTCGGACACTGAGGTATTGCCATCTACGAATCATAATGGAGAGGCGAAGTGGAAGGCAAATGGTAGTTCGTGGTGGAAAGGAGTTGTCTTTGCTCTGCAAACCTTCGCAACTGGACCGGTTTAAATGGTCTAGTATTGTATCAGCACGAAGAAGATTTAAAGATTTATTCGTAATTTCAAATTCATTAAATAAATAAAGAAGGTAGATAATGAGGAAAGCTTGGAATGCTTTTAAAAGTTTTATATCCGTGATAGAAAAGATCTTTAATGTTCAGATAACATAGCACTAATTGCAACATAGTTATTGAAGAAATAGAAAGAATAGTTCTGGAAAGAAGGTAGGAACCTTGTAAAGTCTTTCTTCCGTTAAAGATAGTAGAAACAATTATCTATCAAAATCAATGACATGTAAATGCTTATGTTCTAAGAGGTTCAAAAAAATGAAGAATAATAATAAGAGGAAGAGAACTAGACGCTTTTGTACAAATCGATTGGATATCTTATGGATTGGATATGATTGTGGAGACGGATGCTTTGAGTTCTTCGTCAAGAAGCTTGATATGAAAAATGAAATGTTAATAACCACAGTATTCTTCATTTTTATTTTCTTTTTCTTCGGGTGTCTTGTCTGTTTTCGGACTATACGATCTACATGTCCTTGTTTTTTTATCGAGCTGGATCAATTCTGTTGCTCCCAGTTGTTAAGATTGCAGAGTCACGACACCTTCTTTCTTTTCAACTCTCTTTTACATTATACTTCTCCCTCCGCTATGGTCCGCAAAAGGCGATACTTTGGTTCGCGAATGATGTGTCCAAAATACTAAATTTTACGATTGTGCTACTTGTGAAGAAGTTGGAGTACAGTTGTATTCTTGACGTGTTCCGTCTATGGAATCTTCAACATTCTTCAGTAGCACCACATTCTTCCAGTCGGTTAATGTTCGCTACCGGCACCATTCGGCAAATATAAAAAAAAGTTGAAGAATGATGCTATTCAACCAAGATGTCTTTATCCAATCCTACGATTCTTCAGGTAAATGAGAATGGATCGAGTAAGGATTGAAGATAGATCGTTTAACCGAAGACTTATCTCTCAGATATATTGAAGAAATAGTTATAAATCCTTATTTCAAATATGCTTCGTCAAACAAATTCGATTATCATATATTATGCTGATTAATAAATTATTATATTCATATTTTTTGCAATCGTTGTCACCACACTGTGCATTCCGTTGCAACCTGTTGTGCTAAATTTGACCCTGAGAGTTTGACCTTAGTTCTTAAAAGTGAGACGAGGTTTCATACTGGACACGGACAACCACACCGCTTTCATTTCCACTCATTCAATAACTTTATGCCGCCACATACTATCTGCCTTTCCAATAAAGTGAAGGTGAAGGTCATCGATACCTTCGTATATCGAATAATTATACAGTCACTCATCGTTGGCCAGTGATTAGAAATAGTTTCGGATTTTTTTCTTCTTCAAAACATGAATAAGATGTTTTTTATTTAATTACTATAATAAAAATGCTAATCCGATGCGTACACAGTGATGATTGCATTAAAAATATACGCAACCCATATATCGATTTTCTCCACTTTCATCCGTTCCATTTAGAGAAAAAAAAAATTATGTTAAATATATTTTTGATTATTTCACATGGCCCTTTTTCGTATTATATAAAGGCATGATATGAATATAGTATCAATTGCTCTCACTTGATTGATTGCCAGAAGTTTCACTCTTTGCCATTGTAGAGAATAAAAGAAAACTGATGTATAACACTTATGTCGATTAAAATTCTTTGGTATAACCAACTCAGCTCACAGAAAATGCCTTTGAAATATATATTAACGTCGTTAGCATTGTATTGCTGACAAATCGGATGTAAATCGAACACTTTCGTTTCGGAAAAAAAAAATCTTGGCACGATAATACGTCCAACCGGAATACATTATCATGATCATTTATTATCTCTAATGAGAAAATAAATTATATAAAAAGTTTAATTGGCGTTGCAGATTGTTGCATTCGTGTCGGGGATATGCATCCTCGCAATGGTATTTTGTCAACGGTGTCGACGAACCCGATTCTTCAACGATCCAAGGATGAAACAAAATAAAATCAGTTAATGTTAAGGACGCGGAGCAAAAAATAAAATAAATGATCGATTATATTCGCCGTGGAAAATTTTATTTGACGGAAATCATACTTCGGCCATAGCAATCATCTTTAAATTGCTTACTTTATTTTATGCCAATATTAAATTATAGTATTGAAAATAATACGTTTAAATATATACGTGACTCATGCATTTTGAGGAAATCTCCGCACGTTTGAATATGGAATGAGTTGAATTTTTTTGCGGCGCAATAAATAAATTGCATCGATATTTCCTGAAATACAAGTTTTATGCACTTTGATATTACTAAAAATTTTGTAAGGTCGGAAAAAAGGAGGAAAATCTACCGGCTTTAACCTGGCCGTGACGATGGGGTCGATTGGGACTTCAAGCTTGTCTCGTATTACTCTTTTAATATAGATCCTAGATATCACAAACATTTTGTATTTGCCTAAAAAAGTCTAAAGAATAAATATTGCGAAAAAAAACAACAGTATTCGCCCCTGTGCGTTAATGAGGCACTACTCCTTGGGTTGGGATTTATTGATTTGTATGACCCAATCGTCAAGTGTCATAGATCGGGCTAGAGAAAGATGCAACACCCATAACTATCTCCCAGAATCTATAAATTTCCCAGACTAAAGATTAATTTAAAGTCTCTTATAAGAATATGTCAGTACGCTGCAATCTAATATGAACAGTGGCGGATTTCTCCTTATAAGCGCCTATAGGCGCAAGCCAGTGTCCTTATTATTTAAGTGGGACTCAAAGTGCAGCTCTCAGAAAGATTTATTTTTACATCGTTTGCAATTCGTGGATTATGATTCAATTAGTATCTTGTACTCTTTGATAGTTGTAAAGGTCCAAAAAATCAATCTGTAATCCCCGGGTCGGCTCGGCCGATTCCGCCTCTGTATTTAGTCGTCAAAAATTATACTGATTTATATCCAATCAAATTAAGAGGTTTCACTAAGTATATTACTGAGATAATTCTCAGTTACTGTTTTAATAACAACAGCTTTACTGTGTCTTAAATGAGGATTAGAAAGGTTGCTTGGAATTGGCTCAGACTAAGCCGAAACTAGCCAAAATATTTGCACTGTATCTCTTCAAGAAGCCCAGATAAAGTAAGCTTGAAGCTAGATGGACACACTGTCAATTAAAATTGAAATATTTATCTTAATTAACAGTGATTTGACGTTTTTGTTATCAGTCTTAAGAACGTAAAAAAAGTTTCAATTTGAGATAGGATCAGATTCTGCAAGTAGCAGTTCCGGGATGCAGTGGAAGAACTTTAAAAGCGATGGAAATACGTCTGCAAAATCTTGAGAATCTGAGGATCTGGCCTAAAAACTCTACATCAAGTAAACATCAATAGCATGGAAAAATAGGAAAGAAGAAAGGTATAGAGTTTCTTTGGAATAAAAACTACTTTTTTGGCACACGAATCCTAATGACAACTGTCCTCCGACGAGTCCAAGTGATGGCATTCGAGAATGAAGCACAGAAACAAACAATAACTCGGGAAAAAACAAAAAAATATGTATCCTTAATATTCTAAATCATCATTAGGATGTATTCTTAATATTTTAAAAATATACATATCTGTTGATTTACACGATTTTTTATAATTCGCGCGGCGATCTGTTATTTTCGTTCGAATTCGTTCCAGCTCAATTAAAAAATAACGGTTTTTTTTCGAAATTTATACAACTGAGATCAGAGTTTCGAGCTGGAAGTGTATCGAAAACCAAAAACCGCTAAAAACCATTTTTATTGTCGGAACGAAAACATCGGAGCTGAACCGAAAATATAATAACGGTTCATATAACTGAAAAAACCGGAACCGAATTGATATATTTTTAAAATTGAACCGAAACGAAAACCGAACGATTCGAAGCTTTAATCGATTTAATAGAAGAAATTGAAGAGAGATGCATATTCGATTGTGATAATTAATTCCAAGCGATACTAAAAAATCTCTGATCCATCTTTAACTTTTTCCTCTCTCCTTTTAGTCGAATCTGTGAGTTACTCTTATTATATTTTTTTTACAAATTTATTAAAAGAGGTCTTCTTTGGGAAAACGGATTGTTCTGATATCCGATTAAAAAAAACTTATTTTGGGACAATACGTCTGGCCCACGGCGTGGAAAAGGTTAATGACTAAAGTAAACAAGTTTTTTAATATAAAAAGGATTTAAAAATCTTTAAAAGATGAACAAACGCAAATAATCGAGTTCTTATGTGCAGAAATTGAAAATGTGGTGATAAATAATATTAACAGTAAATGCTAGGAATCAATTAGCACGATTAATTAATTAGATTAACACGATAGTTTTTTGGGGAATTAAGCGAATCAACGAATTGTTAAAGGAAAGCAAACGAATAATTAAAATTTAGTATGTATCTATGTTATAAAATCAATGGTCACATTTCGTGTTCTTATGCTTTCCGAGATGACGGACCAATCAGAGCGTCCGCATCCCTTTTATAGACAATAAGTCTTCATATTTCATACCTGCTACAAAAACTCCGTTTTTGTCAGTCAGCAGTTGGTCGTTGTCTTTTCGACAGTTGACAGGGTGATTCGTTCACTCTGTCATGCCAGTCACATCTCCGTGATTTCTCTCGTACCAGAGATACGTCTCTGGGATCCTTATCATCATCTCGTATCGGAGATTCGTTTCTGGGATCATTTCATCACACCTATTATCGAACATCATTATCAAAACAAAGCGTGTTTTCACTTGATCTCGATCTTTGAAGCGATCGTCAACTACCGGAGGGTCGAACGTTTTGGCGCCAGCGGTCGTGTATCTTTTTGATACGTGAGCTCGGGTGCCTTAACATAATTGGAAGCAGCGACGGGTTACCTTTTTTGGTACTGCTGTCGCGTCCCCTCAACATTATTGGTGGCAGCGGTGGGATACCTTTTTGGTACTACTGTCGCGCCCCCTTAACATCTACCGTGCAAAAGAGAATCGGATGTATTTCAATAATAGATTATGCGCATGCGCAGTGTGCATGCGCACTATGCATCACGCATTTTTTACCATGATATTTTTTTATATGGCTTTTAAATGAAAAACTCTCTCCAGATAATCAAGCGATCAGATCGGAATTCTAATACAATATAATATTTGATTAAGAATATACGTTGGTTAACCGCAAACGCCATTTGATTATATCACATTTATAATGTTATTATTAAAAAAAGGAAACGGATTGAGCAACGTAATGTTAGAACTGTGGTCGACTTACTTCGGCGGAGATTTTTCGATTTTACATAGGTGCGTTTTTGAATAAATTATTCAAATATCGAACATAAACGTATATGTTATAATAATAATCGCAGATATTGCATGGATGGATTTCCTAATGTTTTATTGAATAATTTGTTTGAGAACTTTTGACATGATAATAAAACAAACATTGCAGATTCGAGCAGCGTTACGGCATCGTATTTAGTGGAATTCAATAGAAATCCCATCGAGATGATTCTCATAATCGTATTTTTAATAAAAAAAATATCATGTTGTCATTTACCAAATCTAATTTAACATTCACACGACCCGAAGTGGCGGCGAGTTACGCATTCTCGCGAAAATCTTTCATCATTCGCTTCCAACATCCTTTTTTTCGGGAAACTCAATCTGCGATAATGGTCATGCCTTTCGCTTATCATCCGCTTATCATCAGTTCATTACGATAAAGATTCAAACGTGTCGAAACCGTCATTGCGCAATCCTGCTCTCAATTTCACTGAAAAGTGCACACAATATCGCGGCAAAAGTGTGAGAGATAATTGTGGAGGTTGTGAAACGGTGGTGTACCACCGGTGAGAAAAGTTCGCAATTTCCAACCAACACTTTTGACGCAACTCTGAATTTCACAGGAAGATATTACTGGAAATAAATGAGACACTTAATACGCGCATTCAATCATTGGGAGTGATCTGTGTGCTAGGCAATCGGGGATTTTTTCCGAGTGCCTATTCATTCAGAGAGTTGCTCAAAAATGTTTCCAAAGAATTGTGTTTAAATTTTTGGCAAAACCTTTGATAGCTACGATTTATTCATAAGATTAATCTGTGCGTGATAATTTAATATTATGCAAATTATATTTAATATGTTTAAAAAAAAACAATTTTCTTTACACATGGTTTTGAAATAACACAGTGCAAAATTTAATTACGTTTTAACACGTTGATAAAAAATTATATACAACAAAAATAACTATCGAGAGAGAAAACTTGATGATACATGATTTTTTTTGTTAACCTATCGCAAACGGATGCGTTTATTGCTTGACAGCAACAGTAATTATTGAATTTTTTATCCCATGAATTGTTTGTGTCATGTAGGATTTATATTAAAAGAATTATTTGATAAAAATAAAAAACTTGGGATCCCAAGGGCATAGGCTTTTTATTAAAAAAATATTTTTATGATTGATTTTTGAATCTTATATTTTTACATGAAAGCTATTTATTTAACACCACATCCTGAAGGATACTTGCATTTTGTTAACATTTTTTTAAGAACTTATTAGTGTTAAATTTGGGATGTAATACAAGATTTAATAAAAAAAAACGCTTTATTTATACAGTCAACCCTCTTATAGCGCCAAGATAGGGACCACGCTATAGAAACCTACCTAATAGAAGACTAGGGACCCATACAAAATTTTAGGTTAGGGTTTTTTAATTCTGTATTTTGTAAATTGAATAAAATAAATACGTCAAACATTTTTCCATTCACGTATTTTAGATGACATTGTTCTATTTTATTGTCAATTAAAGGGCATTGACCTTTATTCCGGAATGTACTACATATATATATACGAAATATGTAATTTGACCTTGAAATTTTAGCGTTTTGTAGAAAAGAAGCACTATAGGAGGGTTTATTGTAGTTGCTTCCGAAAAGCTTTTTATGGTACAAATTTTTTACGTGTGGAAATAAATGTTGGCCAAAAATGTCGTCATTATGATGAATAAGCCTTCGTATTCGTCCAATATGGTCTATATCGACTCTTTTCTACCTCTGAAGATGAAAATTTTTTTTTTAAATTTAGTAGATCATCAAATATTGTATATAAAAAAATAGTAATATTTTTATACTTCATTAATTTCAAAAAATCATTTAAAAATTTCACTGCATTTTGATTTATTATCGTTTCGGTCATTAAAAGTAGTAATTGATTTTTTCTGCAATGCTAATTCATTAGCTAGCATACTAAATAATCTAGTTCAATAGCTTCTTATTCATATTTTTAATCATCCCAGCATCATTAATCATCATAATCATTTAATTACATACAAAATTGCATGAAAATATATATTTGAATATTATAAATAATTATGTAAATGTCATAAGCGACAAATTTCAATAAAAAAAACGGTGTTAAAATAAGATTTTTTGTATGTGATATTGCGAAGCGATTGTTAAATCTGGATTTGGACCACTTTTTTATCTAGAATACTTTGTGACTTCATGCACCGTCGTCTTATTTTAATGATTTACTGGGTTTTTGCTGCTCGGCTTACGTAAGCGAGCTCGTTAAAAACGCATTTTACAACGCAAATTGATCGTCGGTAGAGCAGCGATAGTCAAGAATTGGATCATGATACACATAGATCGTGAGTCGCATTTCGAAAATGATACCGATCGATCAAGTTCAAGGCCGATTGCCCAAACGAACGGCTCGACGGCGATTTAACTCGTCAGTTAACATCTGATCGTTGGAGGTCTGCAGACAAATCGGACACGCTCGCGTTTGTTTACGAATTAATGCCAAAATGATTTTCAAGAAATTGCCGATGAAAGTTATTCATTAAGCGGAGTGAATTCGGTGTGAAAGTGAATATTTAGAAAAAATATATTTATATACATTCGCGTTTTAACCGTGTATATCGAAAAAATAACAACAAATAAATAATAAGTGATTAACAAAAATTAAGAAAATGCTCGCCGAAATGGATCATAATTACGTAAGTTGAAAACGTGAATAAATATTATTTTATTTACCATATGGCGCGCGTGAAAATTAATTAATTAGCATGGCGAATGGTTAATTTTCACGTTTTCAATTGATTATTTGTACGATTGCATAAGTAAGTAATTGATATTATGTCATCGTTGGTCAATATTGCATATTGGCGATATGTTTTAGATATATTTTGCAAATATTTGAACATATTGCAAATATAAATATTTGTCATAGTGCGGAAACTATAATTTTTTATTACGTAAAATTAAAAAAAAAACTCAGAACATATAATTATCGCAGTGATTTGCACGAAAATTTTCAAACGTTCACGAATTAATCTTTAACCTTTTTATGGGTGAAAGGTATTTTATTATAAAGAATATAATAAATCATATTTATCACCGACAACACGGCGGCATACAATGATTTAACACATATTATTATTTAATCTACGACGATCTGGATGTGATGGATAGTACATTCAATATTTCTCCATCTGAAAGTTTTCATTGTTGCCGTGCCCTTCTAACATATTTCGTCTCGGTCACACAATTAAAAAATTAAAGATCTCTTAACCCTTTCAGTGCGGGGCGCATGACGTACATGCGCATACAAATCGTGTCCAGGGCGCGGCCGCATGTCGTACATGCGCGAGATTCTTTAAAACTTTAACTTGTCGTTACATGTAAACTAGACCGAGTTAAGTGATGGTGTTTGTTTTAAAAATCAGCTAATAAACACAGCCATCAACAAATATACAACATATCACAAGAAATTTATAGGAACCATGTTTATGAATCGTAACGATTCAAATCTCCGCAGTAGTATCGGTGACGTATCTCGGCTCAGGGGTTGTTAAGGGTGTTCCACGTACATTATGTTCCACATACACGTCTACGGATGTAATGGTATAAGAAAATTGCATTTCACATTTTTGATTTTGATTCGCATTCCCATTTTTTTCTCACTTAATCTCTGTTTGAGCAATTGATATTTTGTTCGATTTATTATTACGAAAATAAAGCAAATCGAGTTTATTTTTTTAGTTGAGATGGAAGAACATATCCTAATCAACATGTTTGCATAAATCTCTTATAGGAAAATGGTATAATATAGCGGTAAACCGTGAATACAAATTTACCTCGCCAAAAAATAATTTGGTCCAAAACGGCGCCGCACTCAGATGCAGAATCGTGTTTAGACCCGCCGCATTGAAAGGGTTAATTAATCTGTTAAATCAAAATGTTGTCCTCCAATCAAATTCTATAAAAAAATCAATAGTTACTATTGTTTTCATTGTTGTAAAAATTTTCACTATAGTTTAATCTGCGTTTTTCTAAGCTGAATTCAAGCAAAAACATCCATATACAGTGGAACCCCCAATTACACTATCCTGAATTACGCGCTGAGTTGAAATATTTGCCGCAAATCCTCCAATTGCACGGTCCCACTCACATACAGTCAAACGTTGGCTAGCGTCTGTGTATTCAACACGTGCCAGGCTATACGCACACAGCCGGAAGGCTTCAGTCCCTCAATTACACTACTCCAAATTACACGGTCCCGATTTTAGTGTTAGTAGGGGTTTAACTGTATTCCAAAAACATGATTCATTTTAAAATTAAGGTTTTTAATTAAAATATTTGCCAGTATTCTTTTATGGTAAATTAAGATCTATATTTGACTAATCTTTGGGGAAAAAATCCAAAATATATGTATTATAATATATATTATTGATGAAAATTTCTTTCGACATAATTTTCCTTTCTTTACGAGAGGGTGAAAAGAAAATATTTTGGTTTTATTTTCACAAAAAATATTATATTATCTAAAACGATATCGTTCAACAGTTTTGTTGAAAAAGTTAAAACAGTCGTTGAAGTAGTAGGAGAAAACTCCAAATTTATGAACTTGTTAGAACTTAAAAATGCCAGTTGTTAATAAATCGTTCTGTATAACAATAACTACCTTTGTTTAGCTGAAAGAAGATAGTTGGAATTTAACAACTGATTTATTTTAGTCTAGCCGCGTCTATTTGGGACCCCAAGTTTAATTTTTCGAATAACGCTTTTAATATAAATCCTGCAGGTCATAACCTTTTTGTATCTGTTTAAAGAATAAATATTATAGATAATCGTTGTCCTTTATTGTTTTCAATTGCGATAAACAAAATACAAACAACAATATTCGCTTCTGTTGGCACGGACGCGATGTTTTTTCTCGCTCGCATCCGGTATGATCCGCCGAGTTCGAGTGAAACGTGCGAGTGACACGTGCGGCGAGAGCTGTCATTTACCCGTCATATTGATTAGTTAAAAAATCCCATATTATTAAGCATATCATGAATAACTATTTTTATTCTAAGAATAATCTTTTTTTTTTAAAAAAAGTGACTTGAAATGCTTGAGGTCTCTTTTCCATTATAAATAGACCCACTTCGGACGACTCGGTTGTTTTCTAGCCGTCGTGACGGATCTGATATAGAACAAAAGATGATTCTTAGTCATTTTTTATTATATATATATTATTTTAATATACAATTCATTTTATAAATATTTTTTTTTGAAAAAAAAAGGAAAACGTTAAATTTCGGCACTGAAAAAATATACTAAATGCTAAATTTATCAAAAAATTCAAAGCCATATTTAACAATTGCAATTGATCCATTTTTGCCTAAATTTTTCCCCTTAAAATTATATAATTTCAATTAAACATATGACACAAAATGACAAATTCTCTTTTTCTTTATATTTGTCTTGGTTTTACACGAGTTTTTTTAAAACTTTCCTAATTTGGAACACTGGAACACAAATGGGTTAAAATTAGATAACTAAAATAACACAAACTGTTATTACAATTAAAAAACCTACAACAATCCCATAATATAATTAATATGATCATTATATAAAAATGATTGATTAAATTTACTTGTCAAATGTCACTCCCACAAGTTGAAACCAGAAAAATTACTGCACCAGACCCTCCTCATGTTTGTCAGCTATCGATTGATGCGATCTCAATTTATATTCGTCAATGGATATTCGAGTGGTGATAAGAATTAAAATGTTCCAATATTGGAACATTGAGCAAAAATGGGTCAAACAGTTCTGTAAAACACCAGCTAATATTTCCTCAGTTGAACGATTGTAAATAGTAATTTAATCATATAGCATTTAAATTCATCTTTTAGAATTTCGGAATGCGGAGGTCACGATTATACATATCACATGATTACAAAATAATTATATAATCCGTGAAAAAAAATATTATTGGGTCATAGCAGAATAATATCTTGATGTTCGGCAATTACCTGAGAAATGGCGTCTATTCACAGGAAGCGCGATTTTAATGTTTCCTCATTACAAGCACATTTCTCGTTTTAACGAGCGACATACACATTCGTATGAAAATAAATAAAATATTTTGCGTGTCAAAGAGTTTTTAACGCATCCGTTCTAGAAACAAAAACGCACACAATGAGCATCACTTTCCCAAAAATAAAAAAAATGTATGCAAATTAAATTTTAATGATCTGCATCTTATTGATTTTTTATTATTATTAAACGTTGCGTACGATCGAATCGTGTTAATGAGCGTCCTAAAAATCGCCAACAATCGACGCAATTATATCGATGTGCGTGTGAAATCGTGGGTAAAGTGTGTCGATTGTCTTGTCGCGAATTATTGTTAGCCAATCAATCGTATGTAGGTGTCGATTTAATCGTGACGTAAATCTATCCATTTAAAAAAAAATATATAAATAAATCACTAGGGATCGATTATTGAGTATCGATATTTTGTTTGGAAAATTAAATTCGAAACGATCGGCTGGAGCCGATATTATACCGTCACGATAGAACAGAGCGTCTTCGTCATATTTTTAACCTATCGCTAAAATCGTCCCAATTTCTAGACTTGTGGAAATTTTCGAAAGTTACTTCCATATTTAAAAAAGGAGATAAATCAGATACTATCAATTATAGACCAGTGGCATAAATACATATTTAACCATATTGAAAGTAGAATTATCAATGAGCAACATGTCGATGCTCGACAGTTACGGGCTTTCTTGGTTTTTCAAATTTTGTATCTAAGTCATTGGATAAGGGGGTCCAAGTCGACGTTATCTATAACGACTTTGAATAAGCGTTTGATAAAGTCGATCATGCTAGACTCATTTTTAAACTAGATGGTTTTGTGTTCTCAGACAATCTCGTACGATTCTTTTTGAGTACAATACACCTTTCGGTATTCCATAGGGATCAAATCTAGGTCCTTTATTATTTATTTTATTTATAAATGATACTTATCCGTATTTCGATCCGTTACTTTACCGGAAGATGACCTTTCGT
Organism: Philopotamus ludificatus; assembly: GCA_022495035.1. Lineage (NCBI taxonomy): Eukaryota > Metazoa > Arthropoda > Insecta > Trichoptera > Philopotamidae > Philopotamus > Philopotamus ludificatus. The sequence continues at coordinate 15,598 of JAGXCT010033153.1, read as the reverse complement.
TGCAGTTGGACATTGATTCTTTGCAAAATTGGGCAATATTAAATCGTCTTCCATTAAGTATTGGAAAATGTCAAACAATGACATTTTCTAGATCAAGGGAGCCCATCATCTTTAATTACATACTTGGGAATGTAACTCTTCCTAAGCAATCGTCGGTTAAAGATCTGGATATTTTGTTTGATTCCAAGTTAAAATTTAGTTTACATGTATCGGACGTGTGTATGAGATCGTCAAGAATGCTGAGCTTTGTCTTGAGAAATTCTCGCATACATAGCACCTTAGTTATACTAGTGCTATACGATACATTGGTTCGAAGATTGCAAAAATCAGGTTCCATTATATGGGCGTCTTATGACGCCTCGAATTCCCTCAGATTAGAAAAAATACTCTCTAAGATATCTCTACATGGGGGAGTTTGAATTCTACCCAAGTTATACCCCCTTGTCCTTATGAGCGCCACCTCACTACCATCGAGCTCGTTCGCCTCTGCTTTTTCTTCCGCTAAATGTGAGGACAGATGCTCTCGGAAACTCTCCGGTAACCAGAGCTATTACTCTGCTCAACCACTTGGCCGACTCATCATCATCATTATTTGTCAGCCACAAGGCTCTCACTCGTTGAGGGCATGAGCCTTACCAGACTCTCGAATGGCAGTCGAGGTTAAAGGAACCTGAATCTCACACGTGATGTGAGGGCTCCCCTTTCGTGTCCATACCGCGGGGATCCAAGCCGTCTTGGTATGCGGTATTTTGTAAAGTGTTCCTCTCTTGGCCATTACTGGCATTGGACGTACATCTTCTACCCTGATGGTATCGGATTTTACCCTCTCGTCTATGTAGATATATTTTATGTTAAATATCGCCATTTCGTTGATCTTTTATACGAGATTTTATAATTTCATATAGCGGATTAATTAAAGACGGTATTTTAACATTTTTTTTTAACCATCTTGCATATTTATCCATATTATGTTAATTTCTCTCAATATTTCTACTCTTTGTTATTTGTTTATTTTTGTGTTTTTATGCGTGATTGGCGACCTGGGTTAATCTGTAATTCCAATCACGCATTGTTTTTTTATGAAATAGATAAATAAATAAATATTGATACTTGGCCGGAGCATCGACCAGAATATTTATTTTGAAACCGATAGTGGAGAGACGGCGAACGCATATGCGACCAGAATTGCAAAATAGTAAAGTTTAGTAGAAAGTGTACGGGCATTGATGGCACGAAAGTGTTTCTATAACATGTACAACGATTGAGGATTCAGCTGGTGGACATTGATTCGGCCCCGAGAGTGATTGTTGAGTTTTGCTGCCAATTTCTAAATTTTTTTGGGTTGCCAATTTGGACGCAGCCCGCGAATATCTGCGAAAACTCGTATTTAATAGCCGCAATGTTAATTAATTCAATGTCATTGTGAATCAAACGATGTTTTCGTCAAATTCCATCGAATTTTGGACCTAAACCTGTTGAACGGAATCGCCTATGATGTGGGGATTATTTGCGAAATATAATATATATTGAGTCACATTGGATTGCGCAACGGATTCTGTATGTAATATTGCTACAAAATGTGATTCTTTGATTAGGACGAAGAAAGCGTGATTCGTGGCAAATCTATTAAAATGTAGATTTCACTTTTTGTTTGTCTTTAAAATTGGACGATGAGTTAGTGCGATGCTTTACTATGTAGATGGTAATTGGAGCCCATGGAGTGATTCATCCGACAAAAAACTTGTTCGGAATCGAATGTCCATCTACGAATCGAGATGCAGATTTTTTTTTGAAGATGCTGTTTCAAATGTTGACCTTCTGATAAATGTCGATTTCTATATATGAATAAATACAAAGATCTGCTGACATAATGAAGAAAGATGCTTGACATTATATTGAAACATGAATATTTAGCTTGTAAATTTAACCTAGCCGTGCCGATGGGGTCTATTTAGGACCCCAAGTTCCACTTTATTCATCATAGTTTTTCATTAATACGTACTCTTAACAGCACTTTATAATCAATGCATTTTTTATAACAGTGATAATAGTCAATTTTATTACAATGACTTACCAATGCACCTTATTAAATATTTAATAAAACATTTTAAATACATTTTCCCACTAATAACGTTTTTTTTTTTTTCAGTTCCTTCAAATATGTAAAAAAACGTCCCATTGTATTTATGATTACCCCGGATTATTGTTTTCCTTTAGAATACGTTAGTTCTTCAAAATAATAACTGTGAACACTGGGAGCGAGTGAGAACCTCGACTTACAGCGTTCATTAACAGCAGCGTTATTCTTCAAAATGTAATGTAGCCACTGTATTTATAGTACTGAATCTCTTACGTTTCCGTTAATTACGTTTTTTACGAGTTCCTTCATTGCACCGTTCCAAAGAGGACTTAAATGACCCCGAATTTATTGCCTTACATGTTTTATCATTCCTTCAAAACCGTAAAAAAACGAGTTCCAATATATTTAGTACCCCGAAATTAAGTTTTTCAAGACATAAAGTATCAGTTCCTTTGTGTAGAGAACGGTTCACTATATTTAGTACCGCGATTCCAATGAATACAAGACATTTTCCACTTATTACGTTTTATTAACAGTATAAATTTGAAAATCACTTTCTGACGTTCGGAACATCGTACCGGGATGCGAGTGAGAAACATCGTTGAAAACCAGAACCAGAAAGAAAAAGGTAATTATGGAAAAACGTAAACCAAGTTAGATTCGGGTACTAAATACTATGAAACCCGTTTTTACATTTTGAAAAAAGAATCCGACAAAAAACGTAATTAGTGAGAAAACGTAAATTCGGGGACTAAATACTATGGAACACGTTTTTATACGTTTTTGAAGAAACAGGTAAAAAAAAACGTAATTAGCGGGAAAACGTAAATTCGGGTTAGATTCGGGTACTACATTACCATGGAATCCGTTTACATTTTTTTTGGAGGAACTGAAAAAACGTAATTTGTGGGAAAACGTAAATTCGTCTTCCATAAATACAGGTGGAACGCGTTTATAGCTTTGAAAACAACTGAAAAAACGTAATTTGTGGGAAAACGTAAATTCGGGGTTCTCCATAAATACAGTGGAACGCGTTTTTTACATTTTTGAAGGAACTGAAAAAAAAACGTAATTAGTGGGAAAATGTATTTAAATGTTTTATTAAATTTTTAATAAGGTGCATTTGATTTTAAAAGGTGCATTTGATTTGTAAAAAGGTGCATTTGATTTATAAAAAGGTGCTTTTGATTTATAAAAAGGTGCATTTGATTTATAAAAAGGTGCTTTTGATTTATAAAAAGGTGCATTTGATTTGAAGAAAGGTGCATTTGACGTGAAAAAACTGTAACTCTTTTAATATAAATTCTACATATCACAAACTTTTTATATTCGTCTAAAAAAGTCTAAGAATAAAACTTTATTGTCTGCGATTGCGAAAAAAAAATAAAAACAGCAATATTTGCTTCTTCTATTTTTTCTCGCTCGCATCCGGTACGTGCGGCGAGAACTCTAGATATCACTGAGTGTGCGTGCCATTTACACGTCATGTTGATTAGTAGAAAAATCCAAAATATTGATCAAATTATGAAGCATATCATGAATAACCATTTTTATTTTAAAAATAATCTTTTTAAAAAAATAACACCGTTGTGACGGATCAGTTAAATCAGTAAAACTCCAAATGAAATGCTTTAGTGACGTAACTGTGATCTATATTCAACTGCTTTTATGGTAAATGCTATATCATTAGTACTTAAATTACTAGATTTTCTGCAAATGGAAGATATTATAAAACAACCTTTCACACGGTACTCACTGACAGCAATAAACATAATTTCACTACTTTAATGCTCGTTTTAGTAGATTTCGCTTAATTCGGACGCCGGTTTATCGGGATAGCCGGTTATTTGGAACAGATTCCACGGAACATAAACTAAATTAAGCATCTAATTGTATTTATTTCCGATTATCTTGGACACGATTGCATTTAATTGAGACATTCAATTTAACATCAAATAATATTTGTAATTCAACATTTTCATCAGATCATCTTTATTCAGATTTTTTTTCGCCCGATATGTCAGATTTAAATTATCTGATATTTCAGAGGAGATGAGGTTGTGACAAGATGATGCATTCCACTAACGCGTCTATTATATTCAACAAAATTTTTAGAAAAATTCATAAGGGACTGTTGTAGATACCATTGCCACCATCTTAAACGAATCAATTCAACTCCTCGCCTACGCAGATGACATTGATATTATGGCAAGATCGTATTCAGCTCTTAAAAATGCATGTCATCGGATAATCCGAGCTACAAAGGACATGGCCCTCAAGATTAATGAGAGTTAAACCAAGTACATATGATCCATATGTAAAAAGCAAATCCCAGAACCGCTGAGATTCAATGAATACAGCCTTAAATTGGCTGGTAGTTTGAAGATAAGTCATGCTTGTAAACATGCACTAATTAAGAAGAATTTACGATCTAAAGTCTCAAGAAATATCAAAGTCAAGCTATACAAGGCTCATAATAACATACAGCCTTAACAAAGCAAGACGAGCGACAAATATACACTTTGGACAGAATGATCCTGAAAATGATATTTAAGGCTGTTGTTTCTCTCGTGTCCGGCTTTCGCTGCTTTAAATGTCATGGTAGATTTTGACCAGCTTTATGACCGCGTCGGTTGCATTAAGCAGATCGTTCTGGGTGTAGGCGGGGTTAACGCACTGAGCAAGTGCTCAACGGTTTACATTTCTCCGCAGTCACAGGTTGATTTAAGTAGGCCCAATTCCTCAGCGATTCCCTTATCCTTGCGACTCCGTTGAGTGTCATAGGATAGGCATTCAATGGGAGCGTTTCTCTCAAGCATTAACCAATATCTTCCTTAACTTAATCGTGCCGACGGGGTCTTATTTCATTCCGCAGCAGCTGAGTCGGTGAGCACGTTTGCTGTTCAGACAAAGCTGGCTCTTGACTTGAGTCTTCTAAAAGGAACTTCATGTCCAAACATAAGGTGCCCTGTATCCTGTATTTGGCAGGTCCAAAGATCATCAGTTGTCATCGTTCTTCTTATATATCAGGCGGTGCAATTCCTGTCAAGATATTTATTTTTGACATCTTAGTCGGTTTCAGGCATTCTGTTATTAGACAACAGGTTTCGTTTAGATCCACGTCCACCTTTGTAATATGGCATGACCTACCTCATGCTGGGTAGGCATATTTACCAACTGAGTAACATAAGGCCATGGGCGATACCTTGAGTATGTGAGGGTTAGCACCCTATGTCCTTCTTACTATTTTTTTAAGATACTATAGGGATTTAAGATGAGGGATTGGACGACCATCGTCTTGGATAGGACAAAAAAGAGAAGCAGCGTCATTAAGGCTAAAATTCACAGGGTTGATAGCGCCAAGAAATAATTTTAACTCTACGGTGAGGAATAGCATATATAAGACAAGGAAGAACTGTACTGGTTGTACAAATACATACCATTTACAGCTTCCGTCATATTTTAAGGTTACGGAATAGTCTCATGTCGAGAAACATATTTTTCAAGTCCTTTCTGTTTATTAGACGAAAGAAAAACCAAATTTGAAACTACTAGACTGTATACAACGGAAGGGTGGTAATAAATAAGGATAAAGCTCTACTAATAATGGAGAAAGATGTGTACGATTGAGTAGTAGTAGTTGAAGTAGTTATTTTTCTTCTTTTTAGATGTAGGTGTCTCTATGCTTTCATTCTGGCGGTGAATAGCAGATGTTCTGCATACCCCAAGCGTCGTTTTCTGTCCAGAACCAAGATACTTTTTATTATTAGTTGTGGAATGCAGTACTTTATCATCATGTGTCATGGATCTTCAATATTATTTTGTGCTACCACATTTCCAACGCTTCTAATCTTAAGGTTTTATTTTGTTTTTTTGGTCAGACTAAGAATTCTTACTCAAAACAGTTACAAGGAAAACTACATAAGATTATCTCTCACTTCGTTCGTTTCTAAGAATAGCATCAAGAGTTGGTATTTCAACGAAATCCGATCACCTTTTTTTTCTGTGCCTTTTTTTTATAAAACTTATTGATTTGAATCGGAAATAATCGATATTTAATAAATGTAGCTAAATTTCTAATCAGCGTTTATGAAATACTAGTGGCTTATGCAAGCGTATAAATATTTTTTTTTTTGAAATCAACGGTTTTGTCATATTTATGTAACAATTAATAGTATGAATTATTAAATAAATAAAATTTACGACGAATGAACGGCATTCACGTAGCATAACCACTCAGCCACAATGTTAACTCGCTTAAATGGCATTCGTTTTAGCATATCGGTAATACAAGGCCTAGTGATTTTGGAGAAAAAAGAATAGAAATGGATTTCGACAACACTATTGATGGCTAAAGACGCGAGATGATTATTAAAAGGCGTCTATTTCGGTGTGAATCATCTGTCGCAATCGATAGTGGATGGTTAGCGGTTCTTCCGGCGGCCATTGTGTCTCTCCGCAAAAACACTTTCGTTCTGTCATCAACGGGTCGGCCTTCGCATTGTGTCACAGCCACGGGTGTTAGCCGCGAAAGAAAGAAAGCAACGTGTGTTTTACGATACGAAATTATTTGTATCTATTATATATCCGCGGGTTGCGTAATGCCATTATAAAATTTCACTCGGTGTATGGATGGTGTGCAGTCGCTCTCCGGCACATTCCGATTGTGCGCAAACACAATATTACTCAACAGGGCCGCTCGAATATATTTTTATATTTCAATTTGCATATTATGTGTGATACGCTAACCGAAACGGTGAAAGTGCTGGCGCCGCGGTCCGAAAACCGACGCCGACGGACCCAGCTGATCTCGCGTGGGTTTCTCGCGCTATTCGGGTAACGATGGATCGCAAAATTCGGGTCAGGCTGGTATAATATGTGGATTAAAACGCGGCAATCCGTCATGACGTCTCATTGACAAACGAAAATTTGAATAAAAGTCGGATTAGATCATAGGTCCTCAACCTTATTGAACTCAGAGCACATTTTTCTAATATAATTAGCAATTCCCGAAGGGAATTTTCCGGAAAACCCTTTAACAATTCTGCCTTTATCACCTCAAGGTTAGAAAAACATTATTCTTTAATGTTTATGTTAATCAACGGGAATATAAAGAAGTCGCAGAGGGTCATGTTCGGTGATTATGGAGGCTGAGGCGTCTAATGTTGTTGTTTTTGGCCATTTTTTCACAAGAAAAATTGTAGAGCATACAAAAATACGTGATCCAATACAACAAGAAAAATTAGATTACAAGAAAAAAATTCCAAAACATTTATAACCAATATTAGTTGAAATTGTTTTTCTGCGTCTTCTCCATATATCCTAGTTTGATCTATTTTTTACTTGGTTTTGAAACAACACGGTCATTTAAACGTATGTACAGTCAACCCTGCTATAGCGCTTCCTGATATAGAGCGGTTTTCTATCGCATGTGCGACAGTCCCTCTTATAGTGCTTTTAAAGCGCCGTTTTCTACAAAACGTTAAATTAAATAGTTTATTCACATTATCGCAAAAAATAAAGGCCAATGTCCTTTGGTTGACAACAAAATATAGCATGCGGGAATGAACAAACAAAAAAATAAAACATTTAAAATATGTGAATTGAAAAAACTTTGATGATTGTGCTAAAAAAGCTTATCCCCCAAAGTTCTATAGGTCCCTAGTCTTCTACATAGCTTGATCTTTACATCGGCGTTATATGAGGGTTGACTGTATTTATCAGAGTTGCGAATCTGTTATTTTTATCAGTTCAACTAAAAAAAATCGGTTCAGCTCCGTGTGATTATTTATTAAATGTTTTTAATTTGTTATAAACTTCTTTTAACACGCACCTAACTGAAATATATGGTTCAGCCTCGGTTTTCAGTTCTACTGAAAAAACATTTTTTTCAGTTTTCGGTTCAGTTCCGCTTCGAAGTCCTCGTATATATATAATGCAAAACATATCAAATCATTTTATTTAGTTTTAGCGATGAATTATGAATAACAAATAAAATAGTTTTATTTTTTTTGTATCAACCGTATCTTTTTACACAGAACTGCATTTATATTTTTATAATTTAAAAATCTCGAAAATTTCTTGACAAATACAGTTAAACCCCCACTAACACTAAAATCGGGACCGTGTTATTTGGAGTCGGTGTAATTGGGGGAGTGAAGCCGTCCGCCTGTGTGCGTATAGCCTGGCACGCGTTGAATACACAGACACTAGCCTACGTTTGACTGTATGTGAATGCGACCGCGCAATTAGGGGATTGCGGCGAATATTTCAATTCAGCGCGTAATTCGGGGTAGTGTAATTGGGGGTTCCACTGTAATGCCATAATATAGTATATATTACATTTACACAGGTCTTACGAATAAGGTGGTAATTAATTTATCGTCATTCATTCCTTCTATAACAATATTAATAAGTTAAAAAATCCGTTGGATTTTTGCTCGTGCTTAGTACCACGGAATAACGTGGTTTCAGTGGAATAACGTATCTGAAGTGGTGCCCGTCGTTCTCTCTGCTAGTAGTATATTTAGATATATAGTTTTATATAAGTGTTGTGGAATAACGTTGTAACTGTATTTGCAATCCATGTATTTTTGTTGTTTTGAATATATTTTGGTAGTGTGTGTGAAAATATATCTTTTAAATAAAAAAAAATATTAAATCATTGAGAGAGAATAAAAAAGTATTTTTCTTAAATACTGTAGAATACAACTTTTGTTAGTTGCCACCTTATTCGCGGCACGTATTCAATTATTGATTAAAAATGGGATCGAATAATAAGAATCCTCCTCGCCCGCCTTTGTGTAGAGATTTTCATAGATTAAATGGTTTCCGTGTCAATTTTCGTATAAATATAAATTAAAATTAGTACTATAATCAAAGTATAATATATTTTGTTTATTATTGTTAATTAAAGTATATAAACATTTAACAACATTACTGATGCGCGACCATTTTTCGAAATTATTTTCATTCATTATATTTTCAAAACGCCAAAATTAGCCGATCATTAAGCTGTTTAGTGCAATTTAAAAATATTATATATAATTTGGAACTAATTTGAAAATATTTAATATATAATATAATCATTATCGGGATAGTTTCCCATGTTTAGAAAGAGATAATTGGATAATTATTTTATTTGAGCAATCATCTCACTGCACTCTTGTACATTGTAACTCGGATAATTATATCATTAAACGTAATTTATATTTTTTTGAATAATAAATATATACAAATATGAACTTTTGATAAATCTATAGAGTGTTATATAAGAAATTGTGCCATGCAATTTTATTGACGCCAATAAAAATGCGTCGTTTAATTTCACCGAATTTCGCACGTATTGCGGCGGTCACAAAACTATAAAATTATATTACGTTATTGATAGTTTTCTATGGAGCGTGTTATATTATATCGAATGCTTTAACAAAAATTGGATGTTAAGGTCATTGAAATTGTCATGGAAAGTGCTTTATCGCGTCTAATCAAAAACAATTATTGTAAAAAGAAAAAGTCAATGCCAAAAAATGTGCAGTATCACGCTCGAAATCTGGCAATGAACCGTGATGTATCTAAACACTGGATGCCTTTCGATTTCGTATTAACCGAGGGGGTATGCCGAGTTGCCATTTGATACGACTGTCATAGATTCCGTTGTCGACATCCGCTCCTCCGGCTCCAGTTCTGCATTTCTCAAGCGGTTTAAATTCTCCGTTTTCTCACGCACTTGCATTCGCGGCGCGATTGTGACGTCGACAATGGCTTGGGCAATGCAGATAAAGGTTACACGCTTTGTTCTACCGGAGAACCTTTGTCGGGTCACATCGGTGTCATAGGAATTCAGGCGTTTTGTTCGCTCGCTCGCTAACGATATTTTAAACAATATGATCTCACGTTGACATTAACGCCCGATCATTTAGAAATCGACGAATGCAATGCGAATAAAAACGAAGGCAGTGCCATCTGTGGGCGACGCTCTGACACTACACTGATGAAAATCGGCACATATTTTTTTTTAGCTATAACTCTAATTTAACTCCTTTGAAAATTAGTACGACATTGAGCTTCAAAGCTGACACAATTTTGGGACATATTGACAACAACATTCAATGTTAACCACTCAACTGCCGTGGCTATTACAATGTAATACATATCCTTAGTTATATAAATTTATCCAAGTTGTAATAAAACCGCCATTCGACTTGAAATATGGACTCAATTTTTAATAGGTAATTTAACAAATGATGTGAAAGTATGCACCCACAGGCGCCCTGCAATATGTGGTTTCATTTTGCGCCTCGGGGCGTCTAAGGCATATGACTGGTTAATGACAGAATAATCCAATATTTTATTAAAAAACAATAAGTAGTTTTAATGATACGAGATTAAAGAGAATAGATTCAAAGATACACCTCTAAACCCTCTTCTAGAGGTTGCAGGTATTTTCAATTTATTCTATTTAGTTTATTATATCAAGATGCATTTATATATTAATGTAGTTTAATTGATTGCATTTTGATGTTTATATAATATTTGAAATTTATGTCCGTAGGCTAAAAATAGTTTATTGTTCAATTATAATAGGACTATGAGTTTAACTCTTCAACCACTAGAGAAAATTATTCTATTATGTACCGTACGTGAATAAATTTGCAAATACAAGAAAATTGCGAAACTTATAGATTCTAGATGTTCTCATAAATCGAATGAACCCATATCTATCAAAGTATCTTTTATACAAAGCTTCCAGCATGCTTCTCTAGCGTATGCAGTGAATCGACAGTTGTCACACCGGGATGACCATGGCCGTTAAAGAATTAATTCAATGAGCCACAGTCACTGCTTCTTAATATTTTTTTCCTGCATTTTTTTTTACAATTTACAAGACCGAGTAAATATATAATTATTTATTTTGATTTAGCCGTGCCGATTGGGGACCCCAAATTTTTGATTTTTATCGAATAGATCTTTTAACATAAATTCTACATGTCACAAGCTTTTTGAATTTGTTTAAAACCTTTAAAGAATAAATATTATAAATAATTATTAACCTTTATTGTTTGGAATTGGAAAAAATAATAAAAACAATAATATTCGCTTCTGTTGCCATGTTTTTTATCGCTCGCATCCGGTACGATGTGCCGAATGAAACGTGCGATTGAGCAATATAAGCGTTGTCATTTACGCGTCATATTGATAAAAAATCCAAAATATCCATCAAATTATGAAGCATCCCATGAATAACTATTTTTATTCATAGAATAATTCTTTTTTTTTAAATGTCAAGAGAGACCGCCTTCGAACGACGGAGTTGTTTTCGAGCCGCCATGACAGATGGGTTAAAAGCAGAATGCAAATTATTCTCGCTTATTTTGATCTTTTTGGAATTTTTTAGATGAAGATATCCATTAGAAAATTTACTGCAATAAATTATTCAGCTTAAAATATTTAAGATTAACGTAAGATTAACGTAAATTCGAGTTTCTTCATCTAGAAATGAATGACTAGATCAGTGGTTCTTAACCTGGGTTCGATCGAACCTCAGGGGTTCGGTGAGTCAAGTCTCCCGGGTTCGGCGGAGGTCAAAGCACACACCCGACTTATTGTACGATATTATGAAAAATGAAACGACGTATGTTAAGGGGGTTCGGTCAACGCCCTATGAAACTGGTGGGGTTCAGTACCTCCAACAAGGTTAAGAACCACTGGACTAGATCATTTAACAATTCCCTACATCTTAGCCTAATATTTTTTCTCTAAATGTTTGAAGAAAAGCTGTAAAAATTCTGCACCTGGACCTTTTTATAGGAAAATTATAGAAAAGCAACTTTAATATAGAAAAATGTAATTTCTGGCTGTTCTTTGCTGCGAAAAATCACTCACTCTCATCGTTGAATAGTGAGATATCATCGAGAGTATCTTGACAAAATTATCATCTAAAGATTGTTTGGATTCACTAGTTTTGACTAGTTGCTATCACTCCTCCATCACTATTATTACCGATCTCAAGTATTTGCTCTTCATTGAGCACTTCAGTATCTTCAATAGGTTTTTTTTTCAAAATCTTCTCTGTCAATAGCTTGTGATGGTTTTAAAATGTCGCATATTGTATACTATCTTTTTCTAGTTAATTTACATTTTTTTCAAATTTTCTATCTAGTGTTGTCATATTCTAGGACCGTATTAGAGTATCAGGCGTAATCGTATCGAACCTTGACACGAGCAGAGATCATCTTCGTCCGATTTGATTTCACTTGGAGTGATATTCGGATATGATCGAATCGTGATCGATAACTCAATAAGCATCGATGACCCGCTGGACCTCCGAGCAGATTCCGTGATCCGTCCGCAACAATCAGCGATCGCAATTCCGAATGCAATCAATGAATCATGCAAACGTATTGAATTAATTATGCAACCGTGTAAAACAGTACGGAACATATTTTCTAAAGCGATTTCCGTGCAATTTACCGTCCCGGGGAACGTATTCATTTAATTATTTTTATTATTACATATAAGTGCGAATGTTAACGAAAAAATAATAATAATTAAGCCTTTCTAATTGATTCAGCAGCCTTGTATTTTCATAAAATAAGCAGGAAAAAATGGCCTTAATAGCAGCATCAGTCAATGCAAATAAAAATGATGATACCGACGTTTATCGATTGATTGCGTTTGATATTTGAGATGCAAAATGCATTATCTTGGATTGGCACAACTTTCGAAAAATATTTTTTTTTGTTCTTCGGATGTAGCCTGCATTGCGTCGTTTTTTGCGCGGATGACCTTCTTATACATCTGTTAATTGATGCATTCTAGTTAATGATGTAAGCATTAGAGCCTCCGTTGTTGTGGACACAATGAAAACATTTTAACAAGCCGTGATTCTCTGCCGTTTTCACCGCCATTTGTTCTGGAGACGCTCTCGACAGATTAGCGTCCCAAATTCAACGCCATTCGAAGCTTTTCATGTCCGATTCGTAGATGTACGTCCGCTGTCGTGAGTCGATTCAGAAGAACTCGTTTTATTCCAAACTAGATTATCAATTACTGGTACTTGGGCTTAGGAAGTGCGACCAAAAGCTAGAGAAAGTGGTCGCTAGATGCAGTTCGGGTGACAGGAACATTTTCTACAGAGTCCAATGCACCTGTCTGCAGCGTTACTTGCACACATATTATACGCGCACATAATATGCAATATAAAATAAATAAAAAAAATGCATTCCTCATATGCAAACGGGTCAAAAATCGCAATTGCCCAACGCCAAAAGTGTAACACAATTTCACAAATCGCCCGATCCACAACAACAACGAATTGCAGACAATTAATGTCCGAATCTAAAGAGCCGACATAATTACAATTAAACTCCTATCATTAGCGGTTGTTAAGCATTTCTCAATATCGCGTCAACATGGTTATAATGATACGTTAGTCGAATATTTTTTGACGCACCATAAAAAACGCCATTAATGAAAATTATACAGCAATGCAATTTCAATATTCGAATCGCTCTATGCGCGTTCTGAATCATATTATCTCAGAACAAAGAGTTCAGATGACATAAGATTGCATCATTAAGGCTGTCAGACACTTTCTTATATAAAAGAAGTAAAAAAAAAAAAAACAACAACGAAATACCAGACCGCCGGAATGCCCAAATTGCTTTGCATACAAAAACTCGTTAACCAGATTCGTATCATGTTCTGTTCTGCAGAGCATTACTCTTTTCTTTTACATAATTAAACGTTGAGCATCTAAATATTACATGTGCGTTAAAACAATAGTTGTGTGAAAACGCCTATAGTGCTAAAAAAAAAATTGCATAACATCCGCTTAAATAATCAAACGATTCCATTAACCGAGTAATGCGCAATTTTATTAGCAATAATTGCGCGGATGAATCTCAGAAAAAAATTCATTTGTATCCCACGTTTTGATTTTATTTTATTAAAATGCGTTTGATTCGTGCGGAAGTCGATTTAGTGCCGTTTCCTGAAAAAAAAACCGTTTTTTTAAATTCATCTAATCGATAGTTTGGGCCTTACTGCGGAATGGATCGTCATACTCTTTTGTTCTGTGCTGAGATGCTCAGGGCGTTTATTAAATTTATTCATGAGATACTATCGATCATTGTTAGTCAATAAATATATTTATGTTATGATATGAAAGTTATGATCTATACAAATGTTATTTGTGTTAGAATTAATGTTTCATAATTTTATTTGCATTAAATAAAAATGATTGTATTAAATAGTTGACTGAAATTTTGCAATATAATAGTATTTTTTAATACGTTCATACTTAAAATTGTCTGCAACGATGCATTAAACTCTCCTATATCGGATCCCAAGTTAGGGATTGTGTTATAGAAACCTCCCCTATAAAAAACTAGACACCCATACAAAATTGGGGGTTTATATATATATATTATTTCATGGGTTAGTTTTAGCGTAAAATAATTTTAAAAAAATCTACCGCAGTTTTTCAGCAGTTTGGGTAAAATAATTTGGCTATTTACCATAAATAAATATATATTCGAGATAATATCAGTGGCGGCGCGGGACTGCTCAGAGTCGCAGCGCAACACAGCAATTAGCGACGAGACCCCCCTCCCCCCGTTGCCGTTCCGCATCAATCCAATATACGACGCTGGTAGCGCTGACGTACAGACAGCGCTCTTGCTCTAAAAAGCGTGGCGTAATATTAAATATAATTTTAATTTATATTTTCATATATATAATCAATAGACACATATATATTAACACTTTATGAGCCGTAAGGTTTTACATCAAACCTAGCCTAGGGGCCGCATGATTTCATGTGATGATAATCCAAGCTAACATGCACGTGTATCCATCAGTGGTCAAATAGTAAAATTACATTGTGCATCGTAATCAGAAACAAAAATGCCAAGTGGGGTATGGCTCTCACGCCAAAAGGCGTGAACGACTCATAACGCTTGGCCACAAAATCACGCCAAAAGGCGTGAACGGCTTATA
Organism: Philopotamus ludificatus; assembly: GCA_022495035.1. Classification (NCBI taxonomy): domain Eukaryota; kingdom Metazoa; phylum Arthropoda; class Insecta; order Trichoptera; family Philopotamidae; genus Philopotamus; species Philopotamus ludificatus. The sequence goes on along the minus strand of JAGXCT010033153.1, from coordinate 516 downwards.
AAGTGTGTTAATATATATTTTCCGATATCTTCAATAGAATTAAATAAAAATAATATATCCAATATTAATTTTTAGTAAATAATTAAAATAAAAATCATGAGGCTAATTTAGACTCAATGAAAATGAATATGGATTATTATTTTAAAAATATTAAAATAAATTATAGAATTTGAATATGAAAATAATTTTAATGTTTTTTTTTGCAATTTATGGAAAAATATTTTTTTTTCATCTATAGAATACATAAATATATATTAGCGATGCAAATATTCGTTAATAATTTTTATTATTTTTTTAAAAGGGTTTTATTCATATTTCATACTACAATTAGATGAAAGCTATCATGTAACACTGTTTTTCATAAATAATTGTTTTTTAAAGTGAGTGCTGAAAGGTTTCTATAATGCAATAGTGTTTTTAGAGAAATATTTTGCAGCTTTTTATATCACAATTTACAAAATAATTGATAGATTGTTAAAAAAGAAGCTTCCAGTCAATCAAATGATTATTAATATA